>JAMQGT020011957.1:0-118885 GCA_024447675.2 Pterophyllum scalare | reverse complement strand
TATTGCTAACTATCCTTAAATACACGGCAAAAAGAGACACTACCAGTGCCCATCAGGCCTCTTTCCATTCTTAAACTGATGTCAGAAAGTCCTTATACTAATTCTTCACACTGAAACAGAGTGGTTTAAATCTTCGCACATTTGATTCCGTCTCTCGCCCAGCACAGTGGTGTGGTGGTTAGCACCGCTGCCTCACGTCGAGACTGGGTTCGAATCCAGTCTGGGTCTTTCTGCGTGGAGTTTGCATGTTCTCCCCGTGTTTGTGTGCCCGCAGGCCAAAGACAAGCATGCAGTTATGTCAGCTGGACATTCTAAATTACCACAGGTGTAAATGTGAATGTAAATGGCTGTTTCTATGTCTTAGCCCTGTGGTAGATGGAAGAAAAAATAAAACACCAATATAATTCTACGGTCTTGGTTGATTTTCATGCGCTGTCGGTTTCTAGACTTGCTTTTTAATGTCTAGCTGTGTTTACAGAGAATTTCAGGTCCTTGCAGTGAGGGATGCATGACCTCAAAGTTAAAAAAAAAAAAAAAAAACCTCTCCTGCCACCCTGAGCCTTACTCTGTGGACGTTAGACTCTTTCTCCACCTCTTCCGCACTGAAGCACCATCCTCTGCATTGTGCAGACGCTCGTTACTCTGCATGTTAACTACAGTACAGGACCAGAGGACAGATGATGTCACCGGCACATCTCAGGACCGCGATGCACTGTGTGCACTAATGCCTCACAGTGCACAGTAAAGAGGGATTAACATGCTGCACTCTTCCTCCCCGGGGACAGTGGAGCTGATGTGTGACGAGCTGACTGATTAAATACTGCAATGTGGATGTTTCTGGTTGTAATAAGCAAGAATAATGGTCACATACCCGTGGCCATGTCTGAAAACGTAATCAGCAGTAATTAGAGAATTTCAACCATAAAAGCTGACTTTGTTAGAACGAAAATTATATATGAAAAGACCTAAATATCTTTGTTATTAGATTGGTGGTCATCCCCCCCACCAAATTTTCTTTCAGAGTACTGAACGTGTGTGCCTGCCACTTTTCACTGCTTTTTTTTAGTGGTAGTGTTCATTACTTCATGTGCCCATTAGATGGCGAGCACGCCCCTCATTGCCAGCCAGCAGCGCCTGAGTCAGTCACTCTCTGCAGCGTGAAGCGCCCAGACAACATGCGCACAGCAGCGGCATTCAAATGAAGACGCTCAGTTCAGATGATGCAGATGGGTCTGAGACAGAGAGGCGAGCGGCACAGACAGAGGGTGGACGTGGAGGGCAATCTCTTCAAATGTTGCTCATTAATATTCTGATAGATTTTAGGTATTGGCCATGGTCATGTGGCCACTATCTGTCTGATCCAGTGATTAGCCCCTGTGCTGCCATGTGACTGGCTGAGGAGTCATCCTGGAGCACTTTTAAATGCCATATGTGAAGCTTTCCTTCAAGCTCTGACGTCTAAATATATTTAACGGGCCACATGTTCAACACTGTGGATGTTTTTCTTCTCCAGTTTAAATATTTACTTTATTCTATATGACCTTTTTTTTTTTCTAACTGAGGGGACAAGGTGTTCCTGGCTTTTGTTTTCCTTAATTTGGGCTTTAAAAATGTTTTTCCTTGCATGTATTAAGTAGTGAGTAACATATATGAATGCGTGTGGTACCGTCGCAGTGAGGTCGCAGGTGGCGGTCCTGGTCTTGAGGGGATCAGTGGAGGTGGAGAACCAATACCCATGTCAGGAAGCTGGGTGAACCGGAACCCCTGCAGGAGCCAGAAATGGAATTTAGAGATCCATTTGCTGAGCAGCTCAGCTCACACAGTAACACAAAAACCACTAAACAACCCCGGAAAACAAAAATAAAATCAAATAAATAGGTGAAGGACACCAGAGGGACGTCTGATCAGAGCAGAACAGAAAGACCAGACACGCATTCAGATTCGAGTAGCAGCTGTATCTGTTGGTAGGTGTTCAGTCCTCAGCTTCTTTAATCTTTCTCAGGCTCCTCGCTGCAGAGCAGCTGGTGGCAGCACACTCTGAAAGCAGCAGTTTGTCCAGATTGTCTGCGTCCGTTGCACACAGTCACTTTAGTTGTGTTGTGGATCGGCGGAAGATGCAACGCGACTACAGATAACTATCCAACATCAGCAGTATTTTTTTTAAACACTCTGAACCCAGCTCAGAAGGCAGCAGACTCGATGTTACTAACACACATTAGGCTTAATATATCTATAACCATTATTATTTTTGAGGAAATAGTGACTTTAATTAGTTTGGGTGAACTGACCACCCAGGAGGAAAGGTGCTACAGTAACTTCACCTTCCTAAAGCCTGAGGTCCTGCTAAACTATAATACTCCAAAGAATTCATTAATGGTCAGCACAAATCTATAATTGCCTGACTGGTGAAAATTCTGGCAACTTAAATCAAACTGCAAGTGCTAAGTTACTAGGCTACCTGTGGCTGTATTATTTTAATGATTGGAGAAGTTATGAATCTATTATATATAACTATGGGCAGCATCCCTTCCAACAATGATGATACAAAATCAATACTCCAAATACTGGGAGCCTACATTTTCTGGCTTTGCAGGAATCAGACTGACCTGCAGTACTTGCTAAAGACTGTCTTCCTAAAAGAGTTTACAGACAGCTGTCACAGCCCTAAGGACTCGATCCAAAGACTGTAGCTGATAAACTATGACTGTGTGTGTGAGATGGTTCACCTTCCTGAAGACACTGATTCGCCATAAGATCTGCTCCAGCAGCTTTTACCGCTGTTGCGCCCTGTGCATAAATGGGCTCGTACAGATCCTGCTGCTGTTTGACGTCGCAGGTGAACTCAGGGGAGAGAGAGGCCAGTTTGAAGCAACACACACAACCTCGGCTCCTCTGAAGTCGACATGCGTGAAAGGCCAGGTTACCTCCCTCAGAAAGGCCGAAATGTTCAGATGCTGTCTGTGAGAATAGGTCGCCGAGGCTTCCTCGTATTTGGAATGAGATTAGGTTGAGCTCCATGAGAGCGCCACACAGCACTGGTGTCTCGTGACATAATAATGGGAGTAGGCATTATCAAAAATGCATATAAAGTTTTTGAAGTTAGTATTTCTTTAAAACCCATCAGCAGATCTGCACTCCAATTTTCACAGCTATAAATCTGTTGAGTTTTTTTTTATTATAAAACCTAATAAAAAACAGACGGGTGACAGTGAAGTTTCTGGAAACACAGCTTTTTAACTGTAGTCTTTCCAACCCTTAATCTTTCTTCTAGTGCTTACTGGTTTGGGCAGGCTACACTGGTGCATGTCCTCATAGCCGATGCTCCTCTGCCTGCCTCCACAGGGATGGTTCATGGTCCCCGGGGCGCTGGTCACCCCATCACTGTAGTGGCTGGTATTGGAGGGGTTGTACGCGCTGTGAGCATGGTGATGATGGTGGCGATGGCTGTTAGTGAGAGAAGAAGAAGAAAAAAGTTGAGTCTGAGTCAATGCGGGCGCGCCTACTCTCTCTTTAGTTTTCCAGTCTTGCTCCAGCGTACACTGCATAGTCGAGCAGACGTGCTCCGATAAAACTGCTCTGATTTTTGAGAAACGGCTCAGGAGTGGGATTATCGGGGGACCTCGCTCCTTTTTCCTACACAGTACTGTAAATTATGCAGATGTTACAAAAAAAAAAAAAAGATTTCAGCGATAAATAAAAACTCACTTGGATGGAGGAGAAGGCGGGTCATGGTCCGGAGGTGCCAGGCTAAAAGCGTTGCCTAGCAACATGTGCATCTGCGTGCGGACCTCGTCAATGGACGGCTGCGAGCTGAGCGTGGAGGAGTCGGAGCCGCGGTGAGCTTTAACCCCCAAGCTGCCGTTCCCGGTTCCAGTAGATCCACCTCCGTAACCCAGAGAGCTCATCAGACGGTCCACGTTGGTCTCCTCAAAGGGTTCAGGCTCACCCTTTGGAGGGAACACACACACACACACACACACACACACACACACAGACAGTAGTTACAGAAGTCATTCACAATGTTCTCCTTTTATGGTGGTTTCATCCATCCTCGAGCCTCTACATGTACTAACTGGATTTTTTCCCCCAACTCAGTCACATAGATGTAGACATTGTTTTCTTTATTCAGCATCTTTTTTATTTTTGGCCCTTTTTATTCCTCTCCCTATCCAGGAGAAGTAAATATTATAACGTAATAGAACGTAAATACAGTTTGCATTCGTACTTGATGCTGTGCTTTCACCATCTACAAAGCATAAAATAAGCGTAAAGTGAGTTTTCATGTGTCTGTGCAGTCAATGAAATACACTGCTACAGGTAGCATATCTCATTATATACATATTTTCAAACAGAAGCAGAGAGGGTGTTTCTGTTAGCACGTCTACATGTCGAAGATATTGAACCCCAGATTGCCCCGATCATCACTCTCTCTCTGTGTGTGTGTGTGTGTGTGTGTGTGTGTGGCTTGTAGTACTCCGAGTAGAAAATAAAAATAACAGTCCGTGTACCATATGGTTCAGTATGAACTGTGAGAAAAATCCTGATTTCTGACTTTGTCCTCTGTGTGGAACAAGCTAATTTAACGCACATATCTAATAAGCGGAATTGGGTTGGGCAGCGTGAGAGCCTGAAAGCGGGTGCTTACTGCCGGTGAGACCTGGCAACAACCGAGAACTCTGTACCTCTTCCACTTCCCGCTCTAATGTGCTTTATACTGATGTGATTTCTTACTTCTTACTGTGTTGCTCCAGTGATTAAATGTCCTTCCCCTGTGCATAATTAGTCTGTGTCTTGCCCCCTCTCTGTGCCAGATTGGCTTTCTACCACTTATCGAGCATTCCGGCAATCTTTCCTTCTGCCCGACCTCGCTTCTATTCTTGCTTTCTGCCTTTTAGCTTTGTTTTCTTCATTTTTACCTCCGCTAAAGTCTGCCTCTTTGAACTTTGGCCTCGTCTTTGGAGCCCTGCTGTCGAGTCCTCTGGTTCTTCCTACTAATTGTTACTAATGTATGCAGGGATATGAAACCAGCATAAGATTCAAATGCACTGCGTTTAGATGAGTCCCTTTCAGAAATGGCATCTGCAGTGTCAGATTAATAATTTTATTTTATTTTAACAGTTACTATAACATATACACTTGGCAAAACAAGTGATCTGTTATTTGTACTATTACCTGCTACCACATGTTCCTGTTGCTTCTGTTCTAGCAAATATTTTTAAAAAAAAGAAATACTGTAGTTGCAGTGTTTCTGCCCCCCCCCATCCCCGACTCCTCGGCATGCAGCTCTAACAGTCTCACAGCAGAAATCTATTGATTTGTTTCTGCGGACGTGAATTTTCCTCTTGATTTCCATGTTCCTGGACACAGATTTTCCACCCTCATTTTCATGTTCCTCAACACAAATCTGTCCAGTCTCACATGTACTGATCCATATTCATGAAAGTAATATTTTCCACTTTTAGAGGGCCAAATGCTGCACAGTTACAGTCAGAAAGAGAGGGGTTGGTGGTGGAGTGAGTCATTTTGCTGCGCACACCAGAGACCACAGTTTGAGTCCTACACATAACAGATAATAATTTTATTTTTATACATCAGAAATATTTTTTTCCCATTTAAAATATGTTATTAGATATCACTAAAAACTACTTGGTTAAGGTTAGGTAATAAAAATACTTGGTTAGGTTTAGAAAAAGATGATGGTTTGAGTTAAAATGTAACTCGTTATTTATTTTTTTTTGAGCTCTGTTTTTCTGGTTGCCAGGGTCCCCTCTGACAGCATACGTGCTGCCGACACAAAATATGAAATGCATCAGTTTCTAAGTCATGCTGTCATAAAAAAAAATTCAAAACAGGACAATTTTTGTTCATTATACGAGCAAATATTTAAAATTTTAATGACCATTTCAAGCTTATGCTGTAGCAGAATGTGTCCAATCTTACAGGTCGTTATGGGAGCTAGGATGGCTGTTATATTGGGAAGGTATTCACATTATTTTATGCAAGGGTGATAATTATTAGTATAATTTTGAAGAAGCAGCTCAAAACTAACTACCACTCCCCAGTACTGGGTGTGAGGTCTGTGGAAAAGAAGAATGACCGCAACAGCTCGCTTTGAGCTCATCTTCTCCGAGGAAAATTAGGAAGCTTGTTTCTGGCTGTGGGGTGGAGGAAACGCTGCCATTATCACCTCACTATGCTGTGAGATAACGTCAGAAGCCACAACAAATCTGGACAACGTGGAAGGATAAATTCAACGCGGCAGAATTTGATAGTACAAAAACACTCCTGAATGCCTTTCCACAGCAGGTCATGTGCTTAAACATAACAGATTTGTTTTTAATACCAGTAATCTTTTTCTGTGACATTTAACATGGTGGAGATCAGGATCTCATCCACGTGTAATGCTGTTTGATCTTTGACCTTTTATCAAAGAGAAGTGTAGGTATAAATATAGTTATTACTGTATCATGATTGTGGCTGTTTCAGATTACCCTGCAACAGCACTGTGTGGGCACTGCTCCTTTACGAGCTGTAATCTACATAAACTGCGGGCTTAAATTTTTGATGTGAGCAACAAAAACTCCAATAACCCACTGTTATCAGTTTTTAATTAAATTTTGCATTAATTAGGGCACAAGATCTGATTGATGAGATTTTAAAACATAATTGCATCACTATGTTAGGACTCCACCAGAAGTTGAATGAAGAAAAGTATTAAATTATCACCCAGTCAAAGCGCAAAAGCGCAGGGAGAACTTCAAAAAGCCACCTAGAAATCCAAACATCACTAATTCAGCTGTAATATGTTGCAGCGATTCTAAAGCATGAACACAAAAGTGATAAGGGATGCTGATCAGATTACTTTTTGCTCCTTTATGCATACACACATGCTCGTGCACAAACACATTATGTTCTCCACGGCTATTAACTGCTATCGAGTCTCCCATCTGAATCCACGAATAGGCTATAATCATATTCAGAGTCATTGACATTCAGGTAGGTAGCACGGTCGCTGCTGTTACTATGGTGCATCAGAGGAGTGGCACAGAGAGACTTCACTCCATCGGTCCCCATTTTACCTCCTCTTCGCTGCCTTTTCGCCCCCATTTGCTGCCTTTTAAAATGCGGGAATCTTTGAGTCATTTCCTTCTTTTCTATCTAATTTATTTTTCTTCATCTCTCTGTCTGTGCTGGTTTATGAAGTTCATCGAAAGGTAATTTGTTAATCTGCCGGGTCAGAGCTAAAAGCATCAGAGTGAGAGTGAAGGAAGGATTACAGTTAGAATGCTCTCAAGAGATTATTTTATTAATGTGACAAAGTGGCAGCGCTTTACTTCGCTACAACTATCAAGTGACCCATTTCATCATCGCTCTACGGGACTCAGCTGTTCTGAGATTGGACCTGAGCTGATACCGTAGCTCGTTATAGAATCAAACTTTGCATTTTCTTTCTACCAAGTAAGTTTTTCCGAATCTATCATTAATCCTTCACATCCTCTTACTGCAGACTGCAGGTAAGTCTGAACTCCTGGTTATCATGCACAGCTTATATGCAGCTTTACTTTCACTACTGGTAAAACTATATTTTCTGGACTTGTGCTGCATCTGCAAGATTCCTGCAAGATTCCTGTTCAGTCACTTACATCATAGCCGTTGTTGCGGATGCCCCTCCTGGATCTCTCCCTGAGCACCAGCATGTCCATCTCTGTCTCTACGGGACTGGGGCTACTCAGAGACTGCCGGCTCCAATATGTAGGCTCTCGTGGGTGCGAGTACCTGTCGGAAAGAAATACAACTGCAGCTTAGTGTCATTACTACCACTGCAGGCACTGAGGTCATAATCCCGTATCTTTACATCTATATTTAGGCTAGTTCGATGCAGTGAACCATGAAATTTTGATTTCGCATTATGAGGAATTTGTGGTGCTGCCGTGTATTTGTCTACACTTATCTGACCAACAGGTCCTTCAGCATTGGTAAATGTAAAGGCATGATACATGGGAATTCTAAATATCATATTATTTTGGACCTCTGACCTCTTCTTCAAGGTCAAATAAGGTCAAACGTTTCATGAAATGTCTTTTATCTGTAAAACCGATTAAAAGTTCTACTTTCTTTGTTTGCATTGCCGATCTCACGTTTACGTTTCTGCCTTTCTTTCAAGTTCACCCCAAAACGTGTTTCATTTTTAAGCAACGTATTGTCAAGAGAAAGAGAACGAGCTGAAAGTGCATTTAAAAAAAGAACAAAGAAAACAAACTCATTGCATAACACATAAAATAATATCCCCGTAAAAGGAAATACCGCCCAGAGAGTGAGCTGCATTGGTGGAGGTTTGTGCTCTCAGAGAGCGTCTTGTTATACACTGATCAGGAATCAGTGATCACTGACAGGTGAAGTAAATAACACTGATTACCCCTTCATCGTGGCACCTGTTAGTGAGCGGGATATATGAGGGAGCAGGTGAACATTTTGGCCGCAAAGGTAATGTGTTAGAAGCAGGAAAAATGGGCACGAGTAAGCAGCTGAGGAAGTTTGACAAGGGCCAAATTGTAATGGCTAGACGACTGGGTCATACCTGGGGGAACACCTGGATGCACTACGGGAAAATGGCAAGACTGACGGAGGCAGTGCGATGCTCTGGGCAATGTTCTGCTGGCAAACCTTGTGTCCTGCCATCCACGTGGATGTTACTTTGACACGTACCACAGCCCTAAGCACTGTTACAGGCCTCGTACACCCCTTCATGGAAACGGTACTCCCTGATGGCTGTGGCCTCTTTCAGCAGGATAATGCTCCCTGCCACAAAGCAAGCATGATTCAGGAATGGTTGGAGGAGCACAACAATAAGTTTGAGGTGTTGAATTGGCCTCCAAATTCCCCAGTTCTCAATCCTATCGAGCATCTATAGGACGTGCTGGACTAACGAGTCCAATCAATGGAGGCCTGGCCTCACAGCGTACAGCACTTAGAGGATCAGTTGCTAACATGTTGGTGCAGGTAGCACAGTTGGAGTCCACACCTCGATGGGGCAGGGCTGCTCTGGCAGCAAAGGGAACCAACACAATATTGGGCAGGTGGTCATAATGATTGGTGTGCATGCTGCTGCTTGGGCAGTGACACTTCCCAATACTCCTTCATATCCTGGTTCCCTGACATCATATTTAACGCTCAGGTAAAAACAAACACGTGAAAAAAACTGTGATATTGTGATCATTTTCCTAAATTTGACTTCCAGATCAAATCAGTTATTAAAGCCAGCTTTTTTCGATTAAGACTTTCAGAAGGTCATTTATGCTTTGATGCCATTCAGAAGAGACAGCTGCGAGTTCATCAGATGTTGGACTTGACAAAACTCAGAGATGCTCACTAGAATCCTGAGTGGTTTTCATTATCCTGTCATATATGGGTTTTTTTTTAAATACTGCTGCTCACATTTACATGCTTATACAGGCTCGATCCAGGCAGTCTATCAAAGCTTTTACAATTTTACATCCTATGCCACTTGCTTAGCTCCATTTATCAGAAGCATTTAGTAATTCCTAATTCCTGACTTAGCTTATAGCTAATTACAACTTCTAAACTCTGGAGGCCATGCAGAGGGTTGATGTGACAGAGGAGGATGGTGGGGATAAGGTGAGATGGAGGCAGAAGGTCTGCTGTGGCGACCTCTAAAGGGAGCGGCCGAAAGAAGGCAGAGATGACGACAACATTTCAAACACTACATTTCCACCCATTCCAAAATGAACTGAGCATTGCAAAGCTGTTGAATCATACTGCAAGAAATCTTGATGACTTTGACCAGAAGCAGAATTGATGCAGGCAATCATCTCTCTTTAAAAAAAAAAAAAAAGAAAGAAAAGAAAAAACACTCGCTGTCATTTTTCAGTATTTTGAATCAATGTGTGACCTGTAAAACGCTTAATATACTGAGCTGAGCTCACCCCTGTCTTTAACCACTCACTCCTTATGTGCTGCTCAGTGACTATGCTGTGTAGATCTCCAGTGAGTTTATAATTCTAGGAGAGAAAAATATAATTCTCTTGGCATTATAGATTCAACAGTTAATACAAAGTATTTGTTGCAATTAGAAGTCATTCTGCCTACGTGCTTATTTTAATAGTTTACCAACTGAACATTTATGAATTTAAATGAAATAAAGCAAGAATTTTATTATTCTTTATTTTTAATGTAGATTTATTTAACCTTCTGCAGGGTTGTCAAGGCAAATTAAACTTGGCTTGGACAAACATTTACTAATGTGTATTTAATTATTATATTTATACTACAGGGTATTGTTTGTTGCAGCACAAGCTCTGCACAATACCTCTTATGACAGCCCGCAAAGGACGCCCTCTTCTCCTCAGCGGTCATTGGCTCTTTGACCCCACTGTCGTGCCGGCTGTGCCTCGCGTCACGGTGACTGTAACCGTGGCTTCCGGTCTCGGAGAGCGAGAATTCCCCGTAACCCTTCCTCCGGGCCTTCTGACGCAGTTTGTTCCTGTAGTGCTCAATGTCGGACTTCTGCTTCAGCCCACTGTGATTAACCTGCAAACGGAAAATTCAAGTAATCACAGTATTCTTTCTCCATGTGGTCACATGTAACGAACCCAGTACCAGGCTTTCTTTCTGGTACCCGCGCCCAGATAATCAGACAGCGAAGCACACTGCAAACACGGGGTTTTCTGGTCTTATGTTAATAGACTGAGGGGTCATTTATCATGAGCCTGTGTGCTGCTATCTGAGCTGCAGCAAGGTGCAGAGAGGCTGAGGCAGAATAAGAGTGAGATGCAATGGGCTGGGTGAGAGATTAGAAGAAGACAGGAGGAATAGTGTTTGCAGCAACAACAGCTATATTCAGTAACAGTATAATCTGTCATGTTACTACTACTATGGTGGAGGAGGGGTCGGATAACAGACGGCTGAAACTGAAGAATGTAAAGCACCCCAAGGAGCTTGATGAACTACAGTGTATCACAAAAGTGAGTCCACCCCTCACATGTCTGCAGATATTTAAGTAGATCTTTTCAGGGGACAACACTGACAAAATGACACTTTGACACAATGAAAAGTAGTCTGTGTGCAGCTTATATAACAGTGTAAATTTATTCTTCCCTCAAAATAACTCAGTATACAGCCATTAATGTCTAAACCAGCAGCAACAAAAGTGAGTACACCCCTTAGTGAAAGTTCCTGAAGTGTCAATATTTTGTGTGGCCACCATTATTTTCCAGAACTGCCTTAACTCTCCTGGGCATGGAGTTCACCAGAGCTTCACAGGTTGCCACTGGAATGCTTTTCCACTCCTCCATGATGACATCACGGAGCTGGCGGATATTCGAGACTTTGCGCTCCTCCACCTTCAGCTTGAGGATGCCCCAAAGATGTTCTATTGGGTTTAGGTCTGGAGACATGCTTGGCCAGTCCATCACCTTTACCCTCAGCCTCTTCAATAAAGCAGTGGTTGTCTTAGAGGTGTGTTTGGGGTCATTATCATGCTGGAACACTGCCCTGTGACCCAGTTTCCGGAGGGAGGGGATCATGCTCTGCTTCATTATTTCACAGTACATATTGGAGTTCATGTGTCCCTCAGTGAAATGTAACTCCCCAACACCTGCTGCACTCATGCAGCCCCAGACCATGGCATTCCCACCACCATGCTCGACTGTAGGCATGACACACTTATCTTTGTACTCCTCACCTGATCGCCGCCACACATGCTTGAGACCATCTGACCCCCCACCTCTTCAACCTCTGCATCAATGCTGACAGCACTCCTGCGTCTATCTTTCAGAGACAGCATTTGGATGTGACGCTGAGCATGTGCACTCAGCTTCTTTGGATGACCAGCGCAAGGTCTGTTCTGAGTGGACCCTGCTCTTTTAAAACGCTAGATGATCTTGGCCACTGTGCTGCAGCTCAGTTTCAGGGTGTTGGCAATCTTCTTGTAGCCTTGGCCATCTTCATGTAGAGCAACAATTCGTCTTTTAAGATCCTCAGAGAGTTCTTTGCCATGAGGAGCCATGTTGGAGCTTTCAGTGACCAGTATGAGAGAGTGTGAGAGCTGTACTACAAAACTGAACACACCTGCTCCCTATGCACACCTGAGACCTAGTAACACTAACGAGTCACATGACATTTTGGAGGGGAAATGACAAGCAGTGCTCAATTTGGTCATTTATGGGTGTAGTCTCTTAGGGGTGTACTCACTTTTGTTGCTGCTGGTTTAGACATTAATGGCTGTATATTGAGTTATTTTGAGGGAAGAATAAATTCACACTGTTATATAAGCTGCACACAGACTGCTTAAATATCTGCAGAAATGTGAGGGGTGGACTCACTTTTGTGATACAGTGTACCTCTTTAATACCACCCATTATTATTTGTTCACTCGACCGAGTCGACTGATTTCAAACTGGATGCAGTACAACACCATTTAAATAATGATGGTTCCAAACATGACTGGAAAACAAAACGTAGTTACCAAATGCTGTACTTGTACTCATCATGTCCTCCTTTTTGCTCTGCCCCATTCTGTCACCACTGCACGCTTACCTCGCTTCCGAGTGTGGGGAAGCTTTGGAGACATGCGCGTAAATGCACGTTTTCCAACTCACCTCCCCATTGACGACCACAGAATCTTGGCTGTGAGAAGAGGAAGAGGGATAAAGAGTAGGTCGGCTGGGCTGTCATGGGCTTAATGGTGATGAGACGCAGAGAGCCCGAGTGGTCTTCGTAGGGATCTGGGAAGAAAAGGAAGGAATAATAATAGTAATAGTAATAAGCAACTGTGGATAGCTCAGTTCTCAAGGTAGTGCGAATTATGAATTGGAAGTGAGTATAATTCAGACAGGTGGACAGGTTTACAAATGTAACCAGCTGTCATTTCTGGCACACCGTAAACTGATGTTTATTAAGCTTTTTGTGGAGTTTGATGCTTTTAAGATTTTAGAATAGTTTTCTTTGGATACTATGCTGCTCCCCGCTGGCCATTTCGCAACACAAGTAATGTGATACGGTCACAAAAAGGCAATCTACAGAGCATAAACAGGAAGTAAATGCATAAGTGACAAAAACTGGTCCCTGTAGATGTCACTTGAGGCATGTTGAAATGTTCAAATGTAAATCACTGAAAAGCATGTTTACAGTTCGGGCCTTTATGGATAGTTTCCCCCTTTTAACAACTCTGAGTGGGGTGAATATCTTTTATAACTCATCCACCTGGATAACTGCTTTAGGGATGTGGCCACAGTGATTAGCAGGTGTCCCAACACAGGCTGCTGGAGCTGACCGGAGTCTGCGAGGCCTCACGCTACTTCAAGTCATTAAACTGGACTGTCGGTGCCTTCTGGAGCATTTTTATTGGATTATCTGACTAATATTATGGTTTACTGTGAAGTACAGACCATCCAGGAGGTTTGTGCTTCAGCTTTGGTGAAATTTCAGCATTTTATTAGTCTGCCACATAGCACTAATTAGCTAATGTGTGTGTCTGCAATGCACACACATGCACACATATTGTACAGCTAGCCGGGATTAGTGAATAAATTAGCACTCCACTTTTTTGGAGCCGGAAGATGAATTTGACCACTGATGCTTACATGTGCCTGTGTGCTGTTTTCCACTCCAAAATAATAGCTTTTAGTCTCTAATGTGAGGTTTACTTGTTATCATGGAAACTACAATTTTAAACAACAACAACAACAAAAATCAATACAAACTGAGTTTAGTCCCACGGAAAAAATCGGCTCAGTCTTCTTCTATGCACAATAACATAATCTCAGTATTTATGTGGCTACTGTATGTTATAGCAGGGAGAAGCAGATGCATAGAGCTATGTTGCTCTGGCTCCACAGTGACTCACTGCCTGACTGACATCATACGGCAGATTGTTTCTTTGTAGGGCTACGACGGTCTGCCATTAACTCTGCTCCAAACCCACAATGTCACCATCCATCCTGGCAGCAGCTTGGCCTGCCCTCATTTGTTGGTCACGCTGCACCGCCTACCACAGTGTGACAGGTAAGGTCAGCGCAGGTGGCGTCGCAAGCAGCGGAGGGCTGTGAACCTGACTGGACACTGTGACACCGGGTGTACTTAATGTGAACTCTGAACCATCTCACAACAAATGGCAAACAAACACTGAACAAACATGCGCAGGGTTTCTGCTACAAATGTTGTTAGACCTGGCGAGCGTATGCGGGTGGTAGATTTGGTACAAGGTAATGTTGCAGACCCTTCATCAAGCACCACCCACTCCCTATAACAGCAGTGCACGTGTGCACTTCCTCAGGAAAGACAGAAAGGCGGAGAGCAGGGCATTTTATCCCACTTTCACTGTGAAGAATAAGTAGCATGTAGGAGAGCACCAAATCATACTTAACCTTTATTTACATACACCAAAGAATGATGTCGCCAACTTAATATTTTGTACCTTTTTTCTGGTGTAAAAATGAATAACAGGAACAGAAAGCTAATACCATAGCAAACCTAATATAATGGTTGTAGGTTTCTGTCATTTTACCTTTTCTAACTCCGGGTGGATAGGCTGGTGGGGAGGTCGATTTAAGCCCAGTGGGCTGCTGGGCTCGTACACTGGCAGAAACCCTTACGTATCATGCTTTGCTGAGATCCTGAGTTCTACTTTTCTGTCTGTTCCTGCTTTGGCTGAGCTGTTAGTTCTGTTTCCTCACAGTAACAGATTTCAGCTTGTGTGAGTTTTCTCCCTGAGCTCTGGTTTCTCCTGCTGTTTAAAAATGGTTAAGAGCCCAGGACAGTCTTAAAAAAGGCACCCTTAATCAATCAAGGGTTCAATAAATAATAAGAAAAAAAAGGTGGCTTCATTGACTGAATGTACAAACTATATGTTGCTTAACTGGAATTCATTATATTTGGGAGTCACAGTTACTCAGTGTGTTTTCTGTACACACTGAGGTAAACAGTATGACTCAGTCAACAGTCTGCTTGTACTTTGGCTGTTTACTCCTGTATGTTTACAGTGATGTTGCTTACAAGTATGGAGATGATTTAGCACTTATCAGTGTGATTTGTTAAAATAGTATACTCATGGACTATATATTAAAGGACCACCACCACCATGATGTCACCCATAAGTTTTGGAATTTGCACTGAACATTCAGGAACATCAAAAAAGTGAATCTGGCCTACATTAGGGCCACTGCTTCTGTGGAAAACTGACTATTAAGGAACAGTTGCCCCCAAATTAATCTAAAATATATGGAAGCTTGTTCCTGCCACTAAAAAATAAAATAAAAAATTTTTAATAACACGAAATTTCGTCTCCGTGCTCTGTGCTCCATTATCCGTACATCATTTCCTTGTTAACTGGAAGCAGGAAGCTGAAGGTATCAGCTGTCCAACAGAACGACATGAAAACACTGACTCCTTTTATGCAGCTGTTTGTTGCTAGAAGACATTTTGACTGTTAACGGTCAAAAAGATGGCGGCAATTTGTTCACGTTTGCTAGAAACTGCCAGCTCACTCATACTGTTGCTACCCCATTTTGGGCGAGCATGCGCTGGCGTCTTCTGACTAAAAACGAAGTATATTTAGTTTTCCATATTGAGTCGAAATTTCAAGTTACGGATGGTGATTTTTTTTTCTTTAGTGGCAGGAACAAGCTTCTAAAAACTAAGTGCACCCTATGATTCAAGAGCTTGGCCCACTCTTCTTTACAGCATTGCTTCAGTTTACTTTCTTGCTTCAGTTTGTTTCTGCACAGCCTTCCTGACTGGGCCATTGCTCCTGTAGATCTGCTGCTGTGCTTTGGATCATTGTCCTGTTGCATGATCAAACAGATGGCCTCACATCTGACTCTGGAATACTCTTGTGTAGAGTACCAAGAAGTTCATGGTTGACTCAACTACTGCAAGGTGCCCAGGTCCTGGGGCTGCCAAACAAGCCCAAATTATCATCCCTTCACCTGCATGCTCATATGAGGCATTTGTGCTGATGTGCTGTGTTTGGTTGTCTCCAAATGTGATGCTGTGTATTGTTACCAAACATCACTTTGGATCTCGTCTGTCCGAAGGACATTGTTCCAGGAGGCTTGTGGTTTGTCCAAATGCAACTTTGCAAATCTAAGCCACACTGCTATGTTCATTTTAGAGAGAAGAGGTCTCCTCATAACCCTTCCAAACAAGCCATACTTGTTACGTTTTTTTCTAATTGTACCATGAACTTTAACATTTAACATGCTAACTGAGGCCTGCAGAGTCTTAGATGTAGCTTTTGGGCTCTGACCTTGGGTTGAATCTGGCAGCTGTCCTGAATGTTTTCCACTTATGAATAAGCTTCCTCACTGTAGCATGATGATTTAAACACCCCCATAACCCTTCACAGATCGATGGGAAGATGCAATTGGTGCTCTCAGATCAGTGATGATGCCTTTACTCCATGGCATTGTGTAAAAACAGTGCTAACGCTACAGATCTGCAAACTGCAGGTCATCAACCTGCTGATGATCAATTAATCAATGGACCTTTGGTTAGCAGCAAGAAAGAAAAGCAGGAAAAAGGTGACCTTAAACAGTTAAGGTGTGTTTTTATGATTTATATAGAATACCAGTATTTTCCCCTCCTTTTGTTTTTTTCTAAAAAACACTCGTGCTGTCCATCTCCAGCACTCCGCAATCACTAGTGAGAAAATGAAACAATTACTCCTCTCCTCCTCTCCTCTGGGAATTCATTCACTGACTTGCATAAACACTATTAATCACTCAAATTGCTGTGAACATTACTTTGCTGATGCAAAAGAGATGTGAAAATCAGAGTGTCCCAGAATGTCGCTGAACAGAGCAATGTTTTTGTAATCAATTCTGAAACTGCAGACCTGGAAAAAAAAAAAACTGAGCTGGTAATTTGTTGAACACATCAAAGATGCAGTTCGTTTACTGCGACCACTGATTACAGGTAATGTAGATGAAAGGGCGCAGCCTATAATCTTGTGTCTGAAAAATATTTGGATTTGTTTTAATTGTGACGTCTATAACCCACTGCTGGTTAGTAATCTGTGCAGCCAGAGCATTATTTTATTTAAGTCCACATTCTGTCACAAAACATTCTGAAATCCATGTGATTTATATCATGTTTTATAAACACGTAAAGTATCCAAAATTCCCTTTAATACAGCACTTTTTTAAATAAGAAAAAGGGGGATAACAGAGATTACCGGGGCTGACACAACCATACGTGCTCGCATCGTCAAAACTTGGCACCACCATTACTCATATCTGGCGCTGGTGGTGCAGTTGAAGTTTTGCATTAGGCTAGAAGCTGCTACTGCAGCCTCGGGCAACGATAAGAAGATCACAGAAGGTGGTAAGCTCACTTTTTCTGACGCCTCCGCTTTTGTCATTTCCAGATTTGTCTTCAGTCCTAACTGACACTGACTCAAGCGGCTGAATAGATTTAGCCAAAGAGTAAATATTTAAAAAAATGAGAGTAGCTTCCAGGTCTGGTAAGTGAAGGCAATGGTGAAGGACATCGTGGTGGCTGCGACCATTTTTCATAGATGCAGCCGGATGTAGCCGTGCGTGTATGACAGATTTAGCACAAATTCAGGGAGCTTTGTGTATGTTTTTGCTCACATATAACATGTTTGCTCACAAGACCTGTGCTAATTTTGGCTGTTTTGCTGTAATGCCAATTTTAAAGTTGGTGAATGAAGTTAATAATGAAAAGTGTATGTGTGGCAATGTCACGGGCAATCCTCCTCATTTTATGGACATTTTTAACAGGTGCCGTTGCTACATAAATTAGTAAAGCTTCCTCAGGATTTAATTACTTAAAATGTTGAACAGTGTAAAAAAAAAGAAAAAGAAAAAGAAGCAGCTAGAACACAACCTGGAAATCAGACTATTGCTCTGATTAGTGTCAGTAAATAGGTAATTAAATATCAATAAGCTTGTGCTCCTAGCTTTTAGTATTATAAGGCTTCAACAGGTACCTTATTAAAAAAGTGGCTACAGTTAACTTTATCATTTTAATAGTAATTCCATCAAAACTAGCCATTAAGTAGGTGTGCGTTTAAATCAGCTGGGAAAAAAACATGTTTTGTAATTATCTCTGTTTGAGCGCAATATCAAAAAGCTCAATTCAAGCGATGGAGAGCGAAGGCATGGAGGATTGCTGCACAGAACATACGCTGTGAGTTATATGGATTTGAATAACACCTAAAGTGACGCTGTGGTGTCACCTTTAGAGGTTCTACTCCAAAGTAAGTTGATGCAGTGCTTAAGGAAAATGCACTGGATTTTATCTCTGCGCCGCATGGGAATGAGGCAGTAATGAGGTTACCTTAAATAGTAACATTTAAATGAAAATGCTTCTAATTAAAATAATATCCAATATGTGCATATGAACAGACATGTGACAGGATCTGATGATTACATGTGCCGTCCCTGATAGTTACATGATGCTGCAGCAGGCTGACTCACCGTGTGCATGAGTGTGTTTGCGCTTCATTCGTTTACAATAATTATCCTTTGGGTAAAATCATAGCATGAGAATGTGTGGGTGGGCAGCCCGAGTATAATAAACGTGCGTGTATGAATTAGGTTTGTGGATGTGTGTGTGAGTTTTTGGTGATCAGCACTTGTTTATTAGCGATGACAGACTTTATGATGGGCACTAACATAAGGAGGGACAGATTTTTTTTTTTTCTATCTATCCCGCCATGTGTCCTTCTCCTAATACCTTCTCTCCTTCCTCTTTCACTGGAATCATCTCATTCTTTGTCCCATCTATCTTTCCTTCCTCCTCCTCCTCCTCCTCCTCCTCCTCACCATTGGTGCCCCTCTTGTGTAGCTCCGCCTTGCCGTTCTTGCTGCTGCTGCCAGTCGCAGTCCTCCGGGCCGAGGAGCTCTTGCTGGTGTTCAGCTTCCCGGAGCCGTTACTCGACACCGAGCCATCCTCCTCACTTGGCAACCTCCTGTAGTAGCCATGGCAACAGAGAGAGGCGAAGGAGAGAAGAAAAGGGAGGGGAGGAGAGCTTTGTGAGTTTGTGCACAAACAGGGCATCATTTCACAGTTATTACTGCCAACACACTATTAAAAAAATGTTAATGGATTAAAAAAAGACACTATCACACAAACCAAAAACATGTGTGATGTTTGTGTGTGAGTGTGCAAGGGCATGTTGTAGTTTTATGAAAATCATGGAGGGAAACTGGCAGCTTGGAGAGTTTATATGCAATTTAATTTGCCCTGAAAATGCCAGAAAAGGAGAAAAAAAGATGAAAGTTTGGTTGAAAGATGTAGATCCGTACAGCCTAACAAGGGAACTGCAGGTGAATAACCTTTGTAAAACTTTCAGGTAATGCAGTTTAACTACAAGTCTCCCTCTGCTGGCGCACAAGTGACATCATCAGTCACAAATATAAAGATGTATAAAAAAAATGCCGGAGCCCATCCCAGCTGTCATAGAGGAAAGACAGGGCATACCCCGGACAGGCTGCCAGTCTATCACAGGGAGACGGACAACCTTTCATGCTCACATTCACCAGTGAACCTAACATGCGTGTATTTGGACTGCAGCACCAGAACACAGAGTGTCTCCAGCCTGCCGGTGGATTCAAAACCAGGACCTTCTTGGGACGAAGCAAGAGTCCTAACCACTGCGCCACTGTGCCGCCCAGATAAGCCATCAAGAAAGTGGGCAGATGGACGAAATATGACAGCGCATTGACAAATAATATATGGAGATATTATTATACTTATAGATGTCCGGGTGCAATATTTAGAGTCGTATTCATCCTAAAGAAAATGTATAGATTTTCCCAAATATCTGATAAAGTATTTCTTATCACATGCTGCCTAAAAGTTAAATAATAGCGTGATGAAGAAGTCGAATAACACTAAAGCAACAAAGGTGAGTCGGTGACAATCAAGCCGGCCGTGCTTGGCAGTTTCATGACTTTGTCACTTGAAGTGTGAAGATTGCAAAACGTTTGTTTGTTTTGGGAAAGTTGAGTTTTGCACATGTAAGGGTAAAATGGTCATTTGAGAATCAACCGTAGACTGAATATAAAAGATGTACAGAGCCACCCTCAAGCTTTTTGTCTCTTCTTTTGATCCAGCTGTGACATTATTTAGACAGGGACATCACCATCACAAGCAGGCTTGGCTAGCTGGTTCATTCATAAAGCGTATGGGTGCAACATACAGACATACATACCAGATAATTACTGCAAAGTAACAGATTCTAACCCAAACTGGAGCACAAACCTCTATCGCATACTTGACTCAGATTAGCTGAGGTGAAGCTGAGCATGCAGCTGCCACCAACAAGTGCTGTGTTTGCACACCTGTTTGCACACCTGTCGGACTAAGTGGCCATGCCTCTGGTTTTAAGCCTTGACTAAATCCAAACAGGTGAGTTATAAAAACATCCTGCAGTAATCCATCAAACCAAATCAAATTTTCAGGGGGATTTTCCGACAACTGAAAGAGCATCTACAGCGACTTCACTAATGTGACATTAGCAGCTAACTAGACAAATTACATCACCTTGTACTTTGTGCGAGTGTGTGCTTTTAGGGACAGTGATCGGGTTTGTGTTGAATAAAAACTTAAATAAATAAAATACAAAACATGCAAAGGTCAAGGAAACATGAAAGACAAGCAGAACAATGAGAAGTTATTTTATTTTAATTTTTTTTGGACAGTCTAGCTTACAGCTAAGGACCTCGATGGAAACAGGCTGGCAGAGATTTATTTCACACACAAAGAGTCATTTCCCTTTGCTTCAGAGGTCATTAAATTTATTTCCTGCCATAGCTGCAACCTTTAACCATGACCTTAAACCAAGCATTGCTTTCTGTCCCAAAATGTAAAGTCAAGTCAGTGCATTAAACACCTTCATGTCTCTATGATATTAGTAACACACACACACACACACACTTGACTCAAGGGGATTCAGTAAACTCATGCATGAACATGTATGAAGGAATAAATAGCACATATTTGGTTCATTCTGCATGCACACACACACCCACCCACCATGTACAGGGTACACATACACACATACATACAGCCTTGAGGCATGTAAGCCACAACAGCTACACAACGTGACAGGCCTGTCTACAGGTGGTGTGAGATGCACCAATCAGCCAGAGCCGACAGTACAGAACCACAGGCAAGGCTAACATGCTGTCTGTGTGAAAACACACACACACACACACACACACACACACACACACACAGTGCTGTGTCCAGTGACTGGCCAAGTCAAAGTAAAAGTCATGTGGCATCAAGCAAAGAGCCGCAGGGATGGAAGGAGAAACACAGTGTGTTCCACATAAATCTGCGAAGGCCAGCGAGAGGAGCAGCTGAATCAATAATCACACTACTGAAAAGTGCCGTTCATCTCCCTCGCTCTTTGTGCCTCACAAACTGCAGCTCTCTGGAGGATGAACTGAGCGGAACAAATGCTCCCCCTATGAACCCATCCTACAATGCTGCCCCGTTAGCATTCACACTGCGCCTTTCTCTTTCCTCACACAAGAGAGCGTTCAGCGGGTAAAATAATCGCTGCTGTTGTTTCTCACATCGTTGCATTTGTTTTAGGCTTTAGACAAAGAACCGTTTTTAAAATGAAGCCAAAAATGATCACATCACTGTTTGTGTCGAGACAATGGCACAACCATCAAAACAAGCGGACTGCAATTTACTCACTGCTGAAGAAAAACGGTTTTACTACGAAACCGCAAGACTGAAACAAAACATCCGAATCAAAGTGTTTTTACTTCTCCCGCCTTCTGATTGGCTGTCCCTCGCTAACAGAGGGTTTAAACCACAGGCGAGTGGGCGGAGCATTTATGCTCACAGCCAGAGCAGTGAGCCTGAGATGACCATATTGGAGAGATTTGCTCTCAGTGACATCATAAAGAGCCAAGAGGAGAAGAAAAAAAAAAGACTCTTGAGACTGAGTGTTTGGAGCATCCAGAGATAGCAGTCATGAACTGAAGTAACCATTTTCAAATTAACTGTCAATCAAATGTTGCATTTAAAAAATGTTTTTTAAAAAAACAGCAACAACACATATTTACTTTCTTCCTTGCAGTTTGGGGCCGTGGGGACCACAACATCGACCCATTTCTGATACCACAACCAGTGAGAGCATCGACGAATTTGAAATGCACACACAAGATGGAAGCCCACTGAGCTGCGGGGTTATCCACTACGTGTGCGCTGCTCTCTGCTAAAAATCTCAGCAATGCACAGCCATGCAGCTCCTCATCTATCAGTGACAATGCAAGCCATTAGCATATGGCTCTCAGTTTACTGTTCAACAGTAAATGTCTGAGCTTTAAATGTAGAGGGAGAGTGTGTGTGTGTGTGTGTGGGTGTGATTTCAGTCATGTTTTCTCTGCTGCCTGAAGCCCTTTTCCTCTGAATGAAGCACAACACTTGGCTCTGCCTGAGTGTAGACTACAAGGCACAACAATGAACACATTCTCTGCTGTTGTTTTGGTCTGAAATCCGGTGCACCCCATACTGCACTGGTTAGACAGTGAGATACATAATTAGTGTGCACCCAGGTGGTGGGATAATCTACGTTACCTTCTTTGAAAATGTGTGCGCAAGGTCGGTAAAGCTGATTAGCAAACTACGCCGGTTCTTCCAGCACTTTACGCCGTCATCCCCGTTACACAGAATGGCTCCGTCTCGCTTGGCTACAGCCAGGGTTATAAATATACATGTGTTTATCATCCTTGAGAGGCAGAGCACAGACTAATCCCACCTCCATTCATTTTCATCTAGTGGTGTATGAATGTGAGGCTCTGTCTTGTGTGCATTTCTGTGCATTTATATTAAAGTGAAAGGAGGCATGATGCATCTCATTTATGACTCCCAACCTTCCTCAAGGGGAAGCTGCCGCAACTGATTGTAGGCAGGGGTGTGGGTGTAGCTCGTAGCAGAGAAATATTTGGGGATGGAAACGTTTACAAAAGGAACGGTTTTTATCATTCAGATCTAAATCTTTTCAGTGTTTATGCATAGAACAGATTACATCATAATTCTAGTGAAATCTATTGGGAATGAGACCTTTTTTTGCACATTTTGGGACATGCACTTAAGAGACGTGATTCCGGCAGATGTTTGGAAATCAAATTCATCGCTGACGCATAAAAAGAGCGAAAAATAACAAGAACGATTGGAGCCGGAAACCCAAAAAAAAAAAAGACTCCATAATATGCCGAGAAGAGACAAAATGCATAAAACATGAAGATTAGCAGCAGACAAATGCAAAGTTAAATCACTCTGATTTGCAATCTTACATTATCACAGAAATACAGTCAAGCACCCAGTAGATCCGTCTAATCCTCAGTAGCAGCCAAGTGGCTGTGGGGCCAAATGACCATCTGCTCAGCTGCATGTTTTGGTCATTACAGGGATTTCATTAGTTTGTCAGATTGGGGGTTTGTATCTGATCAGCCTGTCTCTTCCCATGAGCTCACATTTCCAAAAACACCACATAAATCTCAACTACACAGGCCTCTAAACACTTCTAATATGCGGTATTTCACTCAACTTTAAAAACCATGCGGCACTGCTGCTTGCTCATCACGGTGCAGTGCTTCGGTTATGTTTTTAAGATTTGGTTCTTGTTTTCGTTGCTATTTTAGCGGTGTTGAGCTTTTGTCTTGATTTTATTGTTATTTTAGTCTGTCCGGTGTTTCCTGTGTGCGTGCTCCTGCCTCCTCTCCGATTGTCTCTAGAGCTCCTGTGGTCTCCAGGTTATAGTCACGCTCTTCGTGTTTTGTTTCTTTGTTTTTTATTTTGGTTTTGTTTTAGAAATAGCCATGAAAGAACATCAGTTCTTATATGTCCCATATATGTATATAACTTGATATATATATCGTATTTGTGAAAAGTGCTAAGCAAACTGGAAATGGAGACCGTTCGCCTTCAAAGTAAAAGTTGCACCTTTTGGTTGCAGTGATAAGATCCAGCTTTGACTCGGTCAGCAGCTCAACTCCCACTCCTGAACCTCACTCCACCAGACTAGTACAGTGCTAATTCTTTTTTCTCCCCATCTTCTGAGATCAATTTGCATGCTAACTGCATGTGGCTAATGAACCTACATTTAACCTAAATATCATCCACATGACTCAAACTTTTGAGCAATAAACTCACTGGTGTGTAGTAGATCAGAAGAACTATAAAAACAGAAGCACAAAAACATGCACAGATTCTCTTTTTTTATTATTAGATTTTTTTTTTTTGCAGATATTTGCTTGTAGATAATTATCTGTGAACGACCTAATGAGCCCACATTAGTGCAGCAGGAAGCCGTCCGACTCGTGTCATTTAAAAATATGAGATTTGACATTCATTAGTGTGGAGTTTGTATTAAAAAAATGGTCATTTTTGCTAATGAGAGTTTCTCTGCTCATTAAAATGACAAGGAAAATTATTCATCCAAAAATATATATATATATATATATATATATATATATATATATATATATATATATATATATATATATATATATATATATATGTGTTTAAATGTTATTTAAATAGGTGGCTTTGGGCTGCACTGCCTCCAATGTAAATGCCAAATATCTCACCAAATATCCCCACCACCATTCCCCAGCAGCCATAATACACAGTGAATCAGACAAAAACAGGCAGCAGTGCTTCAGACGGGCTCCATTCTTTTTTTTTTAACTCCCAAAATATGAGTGGGAATTATGAGCTCATACCAGCACTGAGCATTTTGTGGGAAACTTAGTTATCCCTGCCTCAAACGCACACAGTGGTGCGGTCTCAGTCGGCAGCTTCTCCTTTGGTGCTTGCGCACAAGTTGATAACCAGGAGGGGAAAAGGGGCAAAGGAAAGAGGAGGTGGAGGTGCAGTATTTGGAGTAAGCTTTAAGTCACTTTTTTTTTAAGTTTAAAAGGGTTGCTGCTAGTGTGCCAACTAATCTTAAGGAAATGTTGTTCAACTTTTTGGTTTTCAGACTTAACATGACAGGCATGGGTAACGAGTTTTTAGATCTATGTAAAATGTTGAAGATGAGCAGAAATCTCCGTGAAACACATTTGAGCCATGAAAACGGGGTTTATAAATGAAAATAAAGTATCACCGATGTGAACAGGTGGCATTTAAGCAGGTCAGGAACAGTAGAGATCCACAAGTAACCTGATATCAGAGAGAAGCACATACAGAACTGATACTACTTAGTTACTCATTTTTGACTGTGAGATACTTCAGTGTCTACTGGCACAACTTGTTTTGGTCCAGCAGACCTATAACGAGTCAGTTAAACATGTAGTGTGTGGTTTAGATCTTGTTCATCAGTAAATGAAAGGCACAGTCATTTAAATTGAATTCCTGTTAATTCCCATAAATGTCTGCTTTGAAGTGTCACATCATGTGTCAGATAAGTGTTAGACTGTTAACAGCTGAAAATTACTGGAGCAATTATTTGTTCACACTTAAATGGCATCATCTGTATTTGTTTAGCAGCACACCTAACACCAGCATCAGACTCGGCTCGCTGAACTCCAGCGAGTCTGGAAGCCTCGTATATCGCTGCAGCCGCTCTTTCTGCTGCAAACACAAGCATCTTCTCTTCTTTTGTCCACAAGGAGCCTTTCGTTAACATTGGACTTAACTTGAAATCATCTCAATCTGTCAGAGCGTGCACTGCTTACTCTGGGCTTCTCTCTGGCTTAGCTGTGATGCACAAACAAGCACTGATGTCTGGACTTGCTGAAAAGCTCCGGGTCTTTGTCACTGCCTTGTTCACCGACTGAAACAGCTGCACGAGAACTTTGCGCTTCCCCTTCACACGGCTTCCAGCTGGGAACTGCACGCCAGATCAACTTGTTATTTCAGCACTGTACCTGTGTACAATCCCAGCTTATAGTGATGAATGAACAAAGATAGCCTTTCCTTTACATCCACATTGGCAATGAATTATGCATTATGATGCCTGCACTGCGATACGAGACACCTCCTCCCCGGGGTGTTGGTCGGTGACCGGGTCAGGCTGCATTATTGTATAAAAGCAAACCAAATATTCTCCCGGCCAACTGTTGCAGTATTTTAAAGACAGAAGTATTTAAATAATTAGTTTTACAGTGGCAATGCTGCACTCAGTAAATCTGCGAGTGCACCATAACAGACAGTGGAGCTGAGCTCTGCATCACAGCTGATCGAGCCTAATCCATAATTAGTGGACTTGTGTCAGTCGAAAGGGTAACACGATATTAAGTGATGCTTGGATCTTAACTCTTATTCTCATAAAAATCAGTTTTGTTCATGAATTCAAATTGTAATGTTTTCTCACGACAGTCCCCCTGGCTTTGAAGCTAATGTATTTTAATGGAGACTGCAGTCCAAAAAACAGGTGGCAGTCACTGCATTGTAACCCAAACCACAAACAGATCCCAGTACGCTGAACCAAAACCCTGATCAGATTGATTTTAATCCCCTTACAAAAGAAGTGCGAAAATCTGTGACTTTATCACCCTTTAAACGTGAAAAAAGTTCATTTAAGACTTTGAAATTTAAAAAAAATATGGGCAATCAGAGCTTTAGTTCTGTGTACATAATAATAAACAACAATACACATTAAAAGTGGAGTTTGTTTGCAGCTTCAAGAACCACAAGTACATGAACTGCACAAATGTAGCATGTCTGTAAACTCAAGGTTTTTGTGCTACTGAAGCGCAGATCTAAAGCTGCTGCTGTATCCAGTACATTAAAGCAGTGAGTAACTTTCTCACCCTCCTTTGTGCATGTCGGCAGACGGCGGCCTCTTATTGGCAGTCCCGTCCTGATGGACCTTCTTATCCAGTGACAGCGACAGCGGAGCGTCTCGCACAGGCAGCCCCAGCACCAGCGTCTCCTTAGTAACGGAGATGGCCTCATCGCCGGTTCGACCCATGTGCTTCTTGGCATAATCAAAGCCCTGTACGGGCTGTTGGTGGAAAGGACAACACAAAATGTTTCAGATAACACATTAGGATTTACTCGTGCAGCTTTCAGCTTTTTTTTAAGTTAAAGCTAAGAAGATGAATCACAGTTTTGATTCCAGATCTAGTCCTCAGCAAAGCTCTTTTTATTCAATCTGTTGAGTTACTGGATTCATGGACCAAAAGCAGCTCGAGACATTAAAACTTACAACGGACATAAAGCACATGCAAGACCTTCAAAAGGCGATACAACAGTTTTTCATATGCCGTACATAGCATACCTGATGAGAGAGAAATATTGTAAGTCAACACACTTTATAACTCACAATATTGCGCAATGAATGATTTATCAGCCACAGAATATGCAGAACTTAGTATGAATGGCAAGAGAGCTCGACATCAAAAGAATAACTGAAAAATCAAAAGCACACTTTACAAATGTTATTCCAAAACACACTTTTGTGATAACTGCAGTGTATGAAAACCCTCTGCTGATACAAGGGGGAAAAAAATCATGAAATATGGTGTTGGATACTTTGCCTGTGGTCACTTATAATTATGAGGTGCTAACTTCAAACTTAGTACAAATAGTAGCTCCAAATTATGAGGTGAAAAGTACGACATACTAATTAAAGTCTGTTACAGGGATCTATATGTTTTAGTCACACATAATTCTGACTTGGCAACAGCTTTCCATTTACATTATTAATAAGAGAGTTTTCAGTTTAATCATACATATATCAGAGATATTACATCAGGACAGAGACATGACCTAAATGATTCCTGCAGAGAAATCTATGTTAGAATTATCAGAGTTAAAAAAAAAAAAAAAAAGGTTGTTGTAATGCCGCAGCATCAACAGAGCCAACAGACAGCCGAAACAGGAAGCGTGTTAGCCAATCACGCTGCTGCGCTCATGCGTGCGCACAGTAGACGTTCTGCCTGTTGTCGTAGTAAAGACGTGGGTGAGCTTACAGTTCTGTGACATCAGTTGCCCAACGCATTGTTCAATGTAGGACACTGATTAGGCACTGAGGATTGAGTGGTCATTGAAGCCATAATGGCGGGCAGCGCCTGCGTAGTAGAAGTATAACTCTGAACTTTATTTGGTGAAAAGATGCCGCACTTTTTATGGTACCCATGGATATTAAATTTATGTCTCTTTCCTTTACTATAATAACTCCACTCAAGGGAAATGCATATGTTCAATTTTAAAGTATGCAGACTATTCACACAGCCAAACACTCGGTTAGACTTGCAGCACATGTTTTATCTTTATATTTGGTATCGTTTGGATTGTTTATCTTGGGAGCCGTTTCATTTTCCATCTGAATTCTCCCTCAGTGCTTCCTCTCTGAGGACGTAACATTAGATCATTAAGTTTTGACCTTTTATTTTTAGTACATGTGTGTTTAAATTGACTCCTCATGTAAAGAACAGAATAGAGGACGGAGTCTGGAGTGGATCTCCGTGGCACTAACACACAACTCTCGTGCCCGCTGTAGCTATTTTTATTGATTATAGAGGAAGCATAATGTTGCAGCATTAGCTCCATAATGCATACTGTCTTTCCACAGAGTTAGTGTATTTTTACACTTTTTTTTATCTGGTTAAAACAAGCTTGGCTCCTGCAGCTTTAAAAATAATTCTGTTTTTATGTTTTTCTTTTCAGATTCCTCCACTGAGTGAATAGATAGGCTGGTAAACACCACGAAAGTCCATTGCAGTCCATTGTAACCCGGATAAAAATCAAAAAAACCTTCAAGAACATTGTTGCAGCACTGGACAACATGACATGGCTGAACAGCATTCAGAGTTCCTAACAGCTGACAGGACACGGTCTCCTGAATACTAAAGAAAAAAACTCCAGATAAGTGAGATAAGTGCTGCTTCTATTTCAGATAAAAGTAATTGGATGGACATCCCTCCCTGAACCTTTTTTTTTCTTCCCTTTATCAGTCTCCAAACAGCAGAACTGGTCTAATGAAAAGTTGAGAAATAAATAAATAAAAAAGCTTAACAGCACCTTTGAAGTCGTGGGTTTTGGCATAAAGAGACAGAACATTAAAAGAGGCGGCAGAAAAAGCAGTCGGAAAAGCCTCCGAGGCCTGGACACAGTCTTTGTGTTGCTAAATGCCTTTCAAATTAAGAAAAGGCATTTAGCAACACGAGAGGGAAAAAGGTGCGCTGGGGGGGGGAATTCAATTTATGTTACACAACGAAGTCGACCAAACCCTGATTTTTTATTTTTTTTCCCCAGTTTTGGTTGTTTTTTTCACCCCTCTTCTATTTTGAGCAGCTCTAAAATGGGACGTCTAATGCATTTGATGATGCATGCTAAATTCTGAGTGCGTGTGAGGTTAGGCAACGTGGGCATCCAGCTGACGGCGTTGTTAATAATTCATCAGTCATACACACCGCTGCGCCATCAGCGAGCTCAAACACGCACGGTTTCGGGGAAAGTGATAGGAGCTCAGACGGAGCGAGCGCACTTGCGCACAGGAGGAGAGTGGTGGACTGCAGGCCCTCTCACCATGCCAGGAATATATGGATTGAGTGCAACTTTGCACGCATATGCCATCCACTGAGGTGATGTTGACAGCTGTGACTCTTTCATGTGAAAGATGTATGGAGCGGATTATTGAGGCGCAAACATGAGGCTTTGTGCCATGGCTGCTGAGCTGGCACTGAACTGCAGGTGATGGGTAATGTCATACATTATGACGGTATGGATTCTCAGAAATAGCAAAGCCAAAGGGGTGTACCCTTGAAAGGCTGGTTGACATTTCACCGCTCATATTTGACTGCAGTGCCTCATGATCCGTCTTTCTCTGTTCCTCTTCCAGACGTCCTTCTTTTCTTATTGTCTCTGCCCCTTCTTCCTTTCTAGCCTCCCTCCTTTGCCACTCTCCCTGCCCTGTCATCTCTCTCCTCGTTTCCTACGTCCACCGACAGTGTGTTGACTTAAGAAATGGCCGTGTTTCATCTTGAGCAAGCTGCCCTGTTTAATGAAGACTTGAAGCTCGTGACATGGCGTGAGCCTCAGATCTCTCTGTCAGAGATGGGTGGTGCTTTTCTCCACATCCATGTAGAATAACACCAGAAGAGAGGAAGTCTGGGTCTCCTTTTACTCAAAAATGTCATGTGAAGTGACTCTGAGCGTGACTCCACCAGATTATCCTTGTTTTTTTTTTCCCCTTCACTATCACACAGATGCTTCTCTTGTCTAATTTTAACTCAGAGCAATCCCCAACAGCAGCCTGATGAGGTGCAGCAGATGGATGAGATATGCTCTATTCCCCCTGTGGCCATATTGATTTAAATTCAGCTCTGGCACGGCTGATGGAAGACGCACACCACAGAGATGCACTTTTTAAAAAAAAAAGTTCCAGAGACCGGATACATTAAAAAAAATAAAGTAAGGCTGGATTGCACATCAACAAGGTGCTGCACCGGTTAGATAAACTCCTTCTGGGGCCAGTTGAGGTATGATGCAGCAAAATGCAAAATACCGTCAGTCCTTTAAATGGCAGCCACTTGCATTGTACACTCACTGAACACCTTACAAATGAAAAATGGATTTCTTCTACTTTCGCTGATTCCACCTCTATTGTGCTCTGCACGGAGCCCAGCCATCTGAGGCTTTCACGGGTATACAAGGCAGCGCAGAGGGAGGAAAAGCCATTTTGAAGAATGTTCCGGCTGCACAGCAGAGTGATAAAGTGAGAAGGCAGCAGCAGAATCCCTCTTTAATGCTTAAACACACATGCAGACCTAATATAAGGCACAGTATTGATCAGCAGCTTTAGCACAGTTGCACACAGGAGACCAACTTGATGGAGTCTGGCTGGCATTCGGATGACTTAACAGAGCACGCACGTGAGCTGGCTTTACACACAGACTGCATTTACACCTGAAATTAGTATGGGATTTATACCACAATATCCCGTGGAGATTTGGAAAAAAAAATCAAGGTATACACACGGTGCATTAAAACTAGAGCCTGTTGTAGACGGCTGAAATCAGATCTCAGCCAGGTGTAAATGCAATGTGCAAGGTGTGACCACAAAAAATATATCCAGCCAGTAACGTCAACTCTTCTGCTCTTTCTTCCATCTTAGGCTGCCCAGCTTGAAGCACCTGAGACATTTAAACTTAAAATCTAAGTGTTTAAAATACCCATATAGGGATTACAGATTACATATTAATCAAGAGTGTGTTTTTTTCACTGGGAGTGGGCATGAGGGCTTATTCTGTGACAAACATAGTCTGAAACTCAGCCAAAGCCAGAATTAAAAGTTTTCATTAATCAAATGAAGCAGCTGTCTTCCAGCACTTCTCTGTTCTCACTATACAATTGCCTTTTGTGTTTTTCTCATGAAGAAAACACTGTCAGTGGGGAAACACACTGAGGGAATTTGGCACCACAATAACACACTCTGCAGGACTGGCTAGTGTGTTATTCTCAGTAAAGCCCACCCTGCTCTAGCCTCCTTTTTTCCTCTAATGGGGACCATAACTTGCCAAATGAACATCACATTGTATTCAGTAGGACTTGAAACCAGTGACTGAGATCATGAAGTCATCAGTTGGGATGTTGGCTTTGACTAGTGAACAACACTACAAGGACACACACCTTTAAGTAAAAGTTAAACTATTTAAACTGGTGAGTTAAAACTCCCCTTCGATCGGATGTCATTAAAGCGATTACAGAATCCAAAGCTGGTTTTTGCACCAGGCCATGTAAGCATGTATTTTTGCTGTAAAGCCGGGCGGCTTGTGGAGCCTCGAGTTACCATTTAAAGCCCTTCCGTTTTTGGCACTTCATCGTTAACATTATTCCTCAGCCCTGGAGGTTGCCGCTTGATTGCACAGAACAAGCACTGCACGCCATTTTCTTCTGACATCTGGCCCTCTCTTACGTAAGGAAAAAACAACACCAGTACTAAAAGTAGACTACAGTGGTCAGTGTACGTGTGAGAATTACATATTTTTTAAAAAGTCTCTAACTGTAGTTTTAAGTTCTCAAACCGAATCCATGTTAAATATTTATCTCATTTGTTCAATGCACGTCTTGCTCGGGTTTCGGAGAGGGTAAATATAGTGGTTGTAGCTTCACGGCGCCACTTATGAAACCTCATATTTCGGGACTCTTTAATATTTCATGCACTCTCTCTTGTGAAACACAACATTAAATGTTTACAAACAGTTTGGAAAGCAAACAAACCTTGAAACTGGAAAATGTAAATGTTAATATAATACTAAAAGGAGTGGAAAACACACAAACACAACACGTGCATTTCTTTTTCCGAGGTGTTTACGCCCTGCTGTGCTGTGTACCAGCTCCTTGTCCCACCAAAAAAATCTCCCGCCTACCCATCCCTTCCCTCGGCTCACGCTGCATCTCAACGGATGATGATGATGATGATGATGATGATGATGATGATGATGATGAGAAAGGCAGGATCAAAATAACCCGCTGACATGCTCCACCGCAGCAACACCAGCCACGCTGACGGCCTCTGCACGACTCTTTGTCATTTAAAGCGTTTTTTTAAGCATCTCTTTCTGTTGACCATTGCTGCTCTGCTTTGAGTCCACGATCATGTAATTTGGTGGAAAAACCACATGTTAAAAAAAAGAAATGGGCTGGAGGTCTGTGTGCAGGAATCCTGCTGAGACACTGCAGGATGTGAGCGGGATAAAAAGACTGCTTTGAAAGGGAATGGCAATAGCAAAAAAGCAGTCTAGGCTGATGACACAAGCTTGTGCCACTCTTTATGGATGCTACAAAATAAAAATAGATTGGTTTGGTTCACAGATGTCGAGCTTCCTTTTTGCAATTCAAATTTACGGGGCCCGGTGAAAAATGGGTTCTTCAGGCCGGCAGTATTGAGCTCATTCGGCTGTTTTTTACGAGCCAGCGTCTCCTTGTTAATTCAGTCCATCGACTCAAACCTAAACAATTTAAATCTCGAGGAACCTGCTTTAGATTTTCACACCTCTTGCTACAGTTTTTTTTTTGCTTCACCTGCTCTCATTGCCCCCCTCGTCCACCCTCCTATTGATCTCCCATAGCCAATGAGAATGGTGGAAAAAGTCATGTCCACAGAACAGCAGCTACATGCAAGAATCTACCCAGCAACAACAACACGAAGAGCACAGAGCGAGCAGCCAATAAAGCAGTTTTATAGTGACTGATCAAACCTATTGATCAGTGAAAATAACATTAACTCATTCACTCATCCACTGACTGTCACTCAGTTATTACACCTAACAGGTGTTTCAGTGAATACCTGGTGGTGGTAACTGCCCTCCCTTCGATATGAAGTCTAAACAGGGAAGAGACGGACATGATCAGGAATGGGTTAATACAGAATAGAATAGAATAGAATAGAATAGAATAGAATGAGAATAGAGGGGGCTATGGCAGGAAGGAATACATCAAATGTTCCAGTTTTGGCTATCATTCTTATCTGTGTTAATATTGTGTATGATCAAATATGCTGAACACTATTTTAAGCTGAAGATAATTAAACAGCTGCTGCTGTGGTGAGTTTTACCTGCGGCAAGGACAGAAAATGTGGAATTTAGTCAAAGAAAAAATACAATTTAATTAGAGTTTAAAGTGGACCTATTATTCTTCTTATTGCATGCCTCACAGTTCAAAATAATCCTTATTTATCTTTCTGAAACAAGCCATCTCGGATCAGCTCCCTTTTATGGGGCAGTCCACTTCCTTGTGGAAGGCCTATTAAAGGTCGGTAGGTTACAACCAGAGATTTATCCCTGAGATGACCGTATTAGGGCTATCGGCCCACTCTGACATCATACAGAGCCAAGAGTAGAAGAAACTGTAAGCTACGGTTGGTCAAACAGATCTTGTCCTCCTACCACAGTTTACAAACCTGTTTCCTGGTTCAGTTTTGGAAACTGAACTTGCTGTTGTTTTGCTCACACATAAAAACATTACAAGCATGTAAACATTTGGTTTCATCCAATAAAGTGGTTTAATAATCCCTTACAATTTGGCGGGCACAGTAGAATTGACAGAACTGAGAGAGCAGCCGGCGTTATCCTTTAATGTTTACATCTGTCGCTTGCTGGGAAGCAAATGGGCTGCAGTTAACTCAAATAATGGAAATGATCTGCGGCGTTTTCCCAGTAACTCTGTCAGACAGTTAGCTTTATTTTTGGTTGTGAAATGTGAACATGGTCAGGTGTGATTAAATTCATTTCATACAAAATCCGGATTTACAGCCAGCCATATTCCAAAGGGCAGGTTAGTCACTGCATGTGCTGGAGTGGAGATTTGATGGTGACATCAAATTTAAAATCGATTTTAAGACGATGGAATTCCGAAACCCAAGCATTTTCAGAAAAAATAAGGCTGGCAGGCTTATTGCTGGTTTAGCACTTAACTGACTGCAGTGACACCAGCAGCTGTTGTTCTGGCATCATGTGCTGCACGGTGTCCAGGAGAGCAACCTGACCCGATCAAACCCAGCTGGTAGCAATCCATAACAAACATGCCAATTTCAAATGATTGACTTTTACTTAACCTCACTTTGGCTCGTGTTGGGCGAATGCTATTATTGTGAAAGAGCCAACATTACCCTAAGGTCCACTTCCAGCACAACGGGGTCTGCCCATTTCCTTTTAGTCATTTGCTCTTTGCAGCATGCATGATTAGCGATAACCATGGGCTATCAGGCAGTGAGAAAACAAATGAGTAATACTGGGACAGATGGGATTCATTTTTCTGACCTGAAGGAACGGCTTAACACACTCGTTACTCTGTGCAATTTGTCACTCATAACAGGGTTATGTAATCTTGTAGAAGATCTGGTTTCTGGGATTAAGATTTGTTAAAGTGAAGCAGTGACATTTGAATATTTTGGGGTCATTTGTTCTCCTCTTCTGCTGTAAATACTGCGACTCAACTGTTGCGGTATTTATAGCAGGAGAGGAGAAAGAAGCAGAACCAGGAGCAAAGGGAGAGGAAAAGAAGATGCACACAAACATAAAGGCAGGAGAGAGGGATAAAGTTTTACCTTGGAACGCGTTTTAAAGGTCCTGAAGGCGCCCGTTTTGAAAAGGACCCTATTCCTCTTACACAGAATGAAGGCCACCATCCCAATCACCACCATCAATAAGAAGAGAGGTGTCAGAACGGCCATGATCCACAGGTTGCTGGGCGGTGTCTTTACCACAGCTACACACAAACACAAATGGGTTCAGTCATTAGCAAACAATACACTGTATAACAAGTTAATTAACTATATTTACGAGAGCTGTTAGACAAACTGATTCAAGCACTTTTCCCAAGTGCCTCATTAAAGTCGACTTATTATTCTCTTTTTCAGCTCCATATTTTTATACTTGGATTCTACTAGAGTGGCTTGGCATGATTCACAGCTCAAAATAATCCTTACTTAGCTTATTCTGAGCCTTGATGCATCCCCCTGTGCTCAGCCACTGCCTGAAACAAGCCATTTAAGCTCCTCCCCCTTCAAGGCAACATTTTGCTCATTTGGCTCCCCTGCACAAACAAAAGATCTGAACAGCAGGTGGGCGTGGCTTCTGCGCCAGACCCAGAAGTTTTAAAAGAGAGAGACGTGGCACTGAATTACACTTTACAGTCAAAGCTGTCTGCCAGAGATGAACATATTAAGAATATCCGCACTCTATGACACCACGAAAGCTTTGGCCACATTTAACGTGAGCATCCACCAGTGTAACAGTGAATGCCTGACAATAGGTCCCCTTTCATATTCTCATGAAGTTATTACTTTCAGTTTATATCACATATCAGAATCAGGAAACAACTCCTGACACTTTTAACCAAGTAATTTGTTTTCATGTATTCCATTAAAGAAAAGTTTGCCAGAGTCTTTAACTACTAACTTATTTCTCTGAGCTTCCCTGCCACAGAGCAGTTTGCCAAAGGGATGTGTTTCCATTACAAGGATTAATGCAGATGGGTTCCACTGAGACCATGAAAGCAAACTAAATTAATTTTACAAGAACACCGTGTTCAGCTCCGTGTCCCAACACTGTTACGAGGAACTGTGAAGGGCACACATGGCTGTTTGTGTCTTTCCAGATTCTGTAACTGAGCGGGGGGTTACTCAAAAATAACTGACCAAAAAAAGTATCTGATTACCATCTCCTCGTAATCTAAAAAAATTCTGTTACTTGTTATTTTATTTGTATTTTCTTCAAAGCTTTATTAAATGCACTGGGTCACAGTGAGCCAACCCTGCTATGCCTAAGTTTAGCAGATCAGGCTCTTTTTTAGCAGTGTGGGGTCTCTGCAATGGCTACCGAATGAAAAATGTGATTCTGCATCTATAATATTTCACACAGACAAAATCTGTGTTAATATTCAAAGAAAAAATGAAGAGGTCCACATAATTAATTTCTCCCAATTTTATGCTAATTAATTCTAAATTTTGAATAAAATCTGCAAGTGTTTGAACAAATGGCAACAGATCTTTCTCACACCAGACGTTCTGACTTGTCACAGCAGGAAAAAGCACTTAATGAAACATTAATAACTTAATGGAATTGTGTTTCACTCTCTCCCATGAAGTGATCCAGGAAGCCATGACAGGGAGCCAGCGTGCATGACAGTAGGATCTCTCCAAAGTGAAATTTTAATCTGTCTACGGTGCAAAAACATTATTGGTTTAAACTGTGTATTTTGATACCACATTTCAACATCGATAAATCATGCTTTCATTTAGAAACATTACCTCTAGGATTACAAACAATATGGTATCAGATTAACAGGAATACTTTGGCATTTTGGGAAATATGCTGACCCCATCCAGTGAGTAAGTTTGTTTACAACAAGTTGTTAACAGAAAATTTGGAAATGTGTTGGCATTTAACTGGTAAATAAATCAAAATTTAGTAAATTATAGTAGTTTGTGGGGCAGTTACCACTAGCAATTAGTAAGCAGGAAACTAACGAGAAAGTACAGCTGAAATTCCTGCTTGTAAAACCAGATTTTCAGCTTGGTGAACACACAGAAATGTTACCGACTCACAGTTTTTAACAGCTGTTTTTACAGGCTGACGTTTGTGTTCGCCTGTGCCAGAAAGTGAACCTGCCACATCCATTTGCAGTGACAAAAATCCCACAAACACAGTGAATACCAAGAAAACCCAGCAAACATCATCTTCCTTGACAGATGTGGTCACAGCACAATGGCAAAATGCTGCACCACAGCATGACAGATGTTGATGTTATCCATGTAAACAGAAGTCATCAGGCTATCTCACACATAGTCAGAAATATGAAGCAAATTATGAAGACATTAAACCACATGTCTTTATTATTTTTAAACAACATTTGACTGACAATGCGCACTTCTCTTCTTCACAGACACAGACCAGTATCACTGGAGTCTGTTTTATAAAAATATGAGCAACACTTTCAAGTTATTTACATTTATATACGTCTAAATTCTGTCTTGCTTGTTGTATGGTGAAGTTAACATATCTGACCATTACAGCTATTGCCTGTCTCCCCCAGTGATTCATGCATGTTTCATAAACCCTCTGATGAAAGCTCAGTACGATAAGAAATGAGCCCCTGAGTGACAGGTCACGAGTTTGAGTCACCCCTTCTGCCGGAGGTTTCTTCCTTCCCACTGTCACCAAATGCTTGCTTATAGGGGGTTGTCTGATTGTTGGAGTTTTCGTTACATTATTGTTGGGTCTTTACCATACAATATAAAGTGCCTTGAGGTGACTGTTGTGATTAAATAAAACTGAACTGAACTAAATTAATTGTAAAAGGAAAGACAGCCAAGGAAGGAGAACCTTCTAGCAATTCTATAGTTCACCAGTTAACAATAAGGTCCTTCCACTGAGGGCTCCATTAGTTGTTTTTTTTTTATTACACAGATTCAAGTATTTTATGGCTAATGTTAGTGTTATAATCCAAGTGTGCAAAATGAAGCAAATGTGAAAGTCGCATTTATTAGCAGTTGCAGTTATTGTGCAGTATTTGCCACTTGCGGCTGGCTCCATAAATGAGTCAGTCTCCACAAAATGCTCAAATTTCGAGCAATCAAAAGCATGTTTTACAGCCTGGTACAAATAACAGTTTTGATCTTTATAGTTAATATCACCTTTCATAAAAACTACATGGTGGGTGAATTTATAAGTCACATGTTTGGGACAGGGCAGTTTTTGACTGGAAAACCTGCTAGGCCTAATCTCCACCCAGTTTATGAATGCAGTCTGCTGATTACACTTGCTAGCTTTAGCTCATATATGGTCCCTTCTAGCTCCAAAAATCATGCTTGTGGCCAAAACACTAATCCTAAGGCTTCAAAATCACCAGAACCCACTGAGTGACATCACGGCGCCTATATCCATCTTCTATATACAGTCTATGGTTACTATGATTACTTTGTTAAATTTACTTACGGTAAAATAGCTTTTATGCTGACACTACTGTCTCTCGTGTGTTATTTGCCCGGTCCCTGACATTCATGATATATGACAATGTAATTCAACACTGGCAGAGTATGATAAGAAACTTACGCTCAGCCTGGACTTGTACAAAGTATCCCAGGGTCAAAGCCATTGTCTGGGAGTCCAGACTGCTGAGTGTCTTAGCAGCTGTGGTTCCAAAGATGGGTGCTCCATTCAGCTGGGCGTAGTAAGTCATCTCTGCTGGGTTCTTGGGGCCAGGAAGTCGACGCATGCTCACCATCTGCAGGAGAAGAGTGTAGATGGCATAAAAATGCACTGCCGACACGTAAATAACCCTTGAAGAATTTGAAGAAAAAAGAAGGTTTTTAGCCCAATTTATTCAAACATGCAGCATATTTATAAAACATATGCTATGGTAAGATTTGACATAAAATCCTCTATCTCTACCAACTAAAGGATTAAAAAAAAATCTAGTTTTTAGTCAAAGCTCAGAATCAGCTCAGTTGCTTTAATCAAGTCGAGCATTTGGTGCAGGATAACAACACTTGGGGAAGACACTCGAGGATAACTGAGTCACTTGGAATCTCACTTTCCTTTCATCATACATCAAACACCATTTTTAATTTGACAAACATTACACGGTTTAATAAAATCCAGTAATTTGATTTTGTCATAAAAGGAAGGGATGTGTGTTATTAAATGGCAGCATGATTCCTCCACAGGCTATACACCACACCACCCTTTCTGTCTCTCTGCCTCTCCCTCCTCCACTTTGCACCCATAAAACTGGTCATCCGTGGCGACCATAAAACCTCGAGGGTGTGTAAGGCATAAGGCCCAGGAAGAGTCAAGCGCTGCTCTTAATTTGCGCAATATGGATCACTGGAGCAGGGAGGTGACAAATACGCACAACACCATATACACACGCATACTTCTGAGGTTATGAGTACTTTAAAATCAAGTACAGTCATCCATCAGTGTTTGCTCCACAATACCTCAACCTAATCACTATGCTGTTCTGCATATTTGTTGAAAACAGGTTTTCTACCTTCTAGGCAACTATTACAGGATTTACTCCAAAAACACAAAGAAAATTAACTTACTGCCATTTGAAGCCTGTATAGCATATTACACACTTAATTTAAATATTTATGGACTGCTTTTAAAGGTTTGATATTGTAGTGTGTCTCACTTTTCATAAAATTTCCCCTATCCATGTCATTTTTCTGGCAGCATGCTTCATGCTCCCCCACAGCCTATGCTGTGAGTAGAGCTGTCCAGGGTGCTAAATCTGGAGCTGTCCAGGGACACACAGACGTTCACAAGTGGCAACTTTGCCATTTCCCAGAGCCCTGCCTGAAGGGGTTCGTGTAATGATACTGACAGTATGCTCATTGCTCACTGTTCCAGAGCAGAATATCATTAATGAATGTATTTATTAATTACATTTGACACACATTTAACCTCATCTACTTGAAAATGTAACTTAGGTGAAAAGTGTTTTATTTTGTTGTTCTTTTATTTTTTTCAGAATGATGGAATCAGGAGAGACCATCATCACAATAGCGCACTGACATGCACAAATCCCACTTCCACCTACCTGCACAGTGTAGCCCCCCACGGTGGTGGCCCGCCGGGATCTTGCCGACCGAGAGCCCTGCCTGCCTGCCACCAGGAAGAGCTCAGCCAGCCGCTGCTCCATAAGACTGGCAAAGCTCTGGTAGTTGGCCTCAAGGGAGGAGCTGTCTACATCCTGGATCACTGTGAGGACAGACGAGAGAGGACAAAGGAGGGGTTTAAGGGGAAGCGGTGTTCAGGCGGGCAAAGGAAGAAGAAAGAGAAGACAAGTGAATGGATGGAGGATAGGAATAAAAATATAAGCAGGAGAAGAGCAAAGGGAGGGAAAGAAAAAATAGGTGTGGAGAGGCAATAAAGAAAGAGAAGGAGAATGTAAAGAGAAACTATTAGAAGACATTACTGATATTTAAGAGAACAAGAGAGGAAAATGCCTTAGAAAAACAAGCAGACAGGAGATGAGGGGCCTATCAGAGAGCACCGGGTGATTCTTCCTTCAATTTAAAAGCTGATCATCCAGAAACTTCTATTAGGGCTACATTGGCACACAGATCAAACAGTCTGTCTATATCACACACATACACACAGACACACACAAACAAGCAAAGAGATAGCAGTGCACATACACACAGATACAGGTGCTTGCATCAATCTTGCTCCTGAGTGTGTGTCTCTTACCAGAGGCCATAAGTGAGATGGAGCAGTGGACAGACAAACACACACACACACACACACACACACACACACACAGGTTTCAGAATCATTCACAACCGTGATGTGATGTGAAGTGATCTCTCCCTCTGCCCGGGTCAGGAAGCTGTGAATTATACATCAATAGGTTTTCCCGGGAACAGAGCAGCTAAAGGCACTCTGAGCACAGAGGGCTCAAACGGGCAAGGGAGGGGGTGCTAAGGGAGCCCAGGGGGAGGAGGGGATGGCGCGTGAGAGGAAAGGAAAATGTAGAGAGCTAATACCATTGTGCTGAATTGCACAATAGCATGCACCAGGCATTTAACTAACTGCTGTTTTGTCCAGTCGATGTAGCTCTTGATTACCGCTGATCACCCAGCAGCACCTCGGTCCGTGTGTGTGTCTGTGTGTGTGTGTGTGTGTGTGTTCATGAACAATTTACCCGTTATGACCCAGTAGTTCTTGGTTGCTGCAGATGTGTTGAGATTATGATACTCAAGTGCTGGAGACAAAGAGAGAGAGAAAGTTAGAAATATGAGACACTCTAATTTGATACTTTGTACCATCTGAAATTCAAATTGGGAAAATTTTCAATAATTCGTTAATATACAGAAAATGCCTTCCATATTCAATTGAACAGACACATCACTTTTGAATTTGGATGGAACTTCTTAATATATATAATAGCACTGGGGCTTCCCTTGGCTACTTCATAAATGAAAAAATATTGGTATAAATATTGGAAAATAATTCCCTGAGGTAGTATTGTCTTTTTATTTATTTATGGTGCAGGCTTTCATCGCGTAACTGGCAGTTTGTTTAACTCTGGCTGTTGAGAACATGTGGAACAGAAATAGAATTTAAAAAATATTTTTTAAAGGTACAGTGTGTAATTTCTCACCACTAGCTGTCAGTAGACTGCAGTTAACTGAATTGTGTTTCCATACCCCTCCCAGTTCAAGTGCATAATCCTAGCTACGGTGGTCACCATAGGACAAACACGTTTCAGTCAGCCAAGATAACTCAAAAACATTAACGGCCACATTATATTTCCCCATAACAACCACTGCCGGCCAGTTTTGACTACTGTTTGTGTATAAAAACATTTTTGTACACACAATATTTTTACATCTTTGTATACTATCAACACTTGGCAATAAATCAGGAATAAAAAAAATGGATGTGTGTCAATTAAACATTTTGGGGTATTTTACGTTTTTACCCCTGAGTCACCTCTGGCCGCCGTTCATCTGTAGTCAGTGTCAGTATATGTCCACGTCTATTTCCTCTGCAGAATGCTGTAAAACTTCGTGACTGATGCAGTCAGTGAAGCTCTGAGGTGAGTTGTTGGTAAGCGCTGCTGTTTTTGCTGCTGTTTGCTGGCAGTAGTGAAACTTTCTTTGAAGTGGATCTAACATTGTCGGATTTGGACACTTGGCGAATAAACTCATCCAATATGAAAGTCCAGTTTAATTCAATTTTATTTATATAAAATAAATCCACTTGTGGTGGAGAGAATATTTGTACAAATGTTGAATGGTCAGTGGTACTTTGAAAGAGCTATTTGTAATCTTTAAATTGAACTCATCAGGCATAGTGCGTATGTGGCATATGCATAAAATGATGTGGCAGAATTTCAGTCACTGTATTCAAGATGGGAGGGCAACATAGTGGCCTGCAGAAGCCGACGCCTGCAAGTTTATGAGAATGCATCAATTGGTTGGAAGATATAATTACACACTAATCAATGTACATTCATGAATACGATATTGTTTTGTTTAAAATATTCTGTTTCTGTAAAAAATTTAAAAAAAACGTCAATAAATTACTCACTGTACCTTTAAAGGCTAGGATTATAACCACTTCAGTATAGCTTTTCCTGGTAACAAACAATTAAATCATAATTAATAATTAACTGTGCTAGACATGTCCGCTACTGATGCGTTAGAATTATTTTGGAATGGTATCTGATTAAAAGCATTTGGAATGACCACAGCAGTGCGTTGCTGAGGCAGGTTTCAGTCTCGGCTTTTGCATTCCTTCACCTCTCACCATCCATCTACACCAGCTCTCAGTCCTCCTTCCTGGCTACGTGCCTCTGTTAGCATCACTCTCTGCCTGTTTACCTGTCACTGTATTCATTTCCTGAAACGCCGGCTCCTTTCTGTCCACCCGGCTGTCTCCTTCTCCCTTTATACACACCTTTATACACATCATCACTCCTTCAGCCAGTCGACCTCTTTCTGTGTCCTAATCATCCGTCAGCCTCTCCCTCCTCATTTCCCATCTGCCTGTTTCACCATCTGTCTCCACCTAACTCCTCTGCAGCTGGCTGCTTGCCGAGCATCGAGTGTTTAGCCTGAGTCAGTGGCATTACAAGCTGCAGTAACTGTTAGCAGCCCGGGTTCTGTCTCCGCGATGTCTCTGTATCTGAACACATTTATATTCACTGCGCTGTCCTCTTGAGTTAAACGAGTTCACATAAACACGTACGACAGTCGGCACTGAAGTGTGAAGGTTTAGACTTGTTCAGTTAGAGAATCTGCTCAATGTGCAGATGAATCCAGTGCTCTAATTTCATCACTGCTGGAAAAGAGGAAGAGACGGGGAGGAAGAAGAAAAAGAAGCTGCTACTATCTAGCAATACAAAAATACTATTCTTCAAGAAGCATAAATAGTATTACCTGTGGACTATTTTCACCTGTGGATTAATACACATTTGATGCTCAATTGAGTGAGTATTTTCTAAAGGCTGTATATAAAAGATGTAAGTAGCCAACATCACATTAACGCTGATTTGATGCCACAAGTTAGGGGTTGTTGGTTACCTCATGGTATAATTCTTATTCTTATAAGTTTCTCTGTTCCATTTCCATCACTGACTCAAGCCCCACCTCCTTCAAGTGAATCCAGGGAGTGATGTTCTTTATATAGTGAGCAGCAGTTTGTTTGAGGGAAAACAAGGAATCAAAGAATCACATCATTTGCTTGATTGACAGCTGAAGCAGCACTATATGATAACCACGTGAGATCAAAGATGCCTCACATGTACTCTGCCAAAACACAATTCATGCTACAAAATACTGTAATCTACAGATATGCACAGAAAGGCTTTTCAAGCCTGTTTTGATCTCTCAGTTAATCTCAATTTAAACATCGATATGATGAGAAATTATTTAGACATCTGAGCAACCTTAAGGTAAGGATACGCACCACAGCAGATGCAGACACTCTATAAAGCAGACAGGCTCAGACACGCAATCACTGCCTATGGCGGCTAATTAAATTTACATTACACATGACTTTGCTGCTTTACAGGCACACAGTGTACTTTCGCCTTTACTTGGAAAATAATCAAACGCACGTGATGACAGATTAAAACTTTTCATGATACAACATATTTCCTCTTTGATATACACAAATCTGAATCTATATTGTTGACAGGGATAGTTCCCCTTTAATCCTCTAAAATACAAACAATTAAATGACTATATGCTCTATAAAGAGTTAAACTCAGTATAACTCAGGATAACTATGGGTAATAATTCTGTCCTATACACTGATGTGCCTGCGATCATTAAATACAGCCATTTGTTCATTTGTATAATTTCTTTAGATTATTATTTTACATCAACAACCATCTGCTCATCGTTTCCCTAGAAAAAGACGCCACTTTTAAGAGGACGGACACTGTTTCCGTGGCGATGCCAAGTGGGTTTGCATGTGACTATGTGAAGTGTGATGTTTGAGCCCTTTGGGTGTTGAGAGCATGCACAAACAGATACTAATCTAATCTCACCGGGCTAAAATTAGCTCATTCGGGGGACATGGACAACAGACCGCCGACGGCATGATTCAGATGATAGGAGCTATACAGCTGTTTGCCCTTTCAAAATCTCACAGATGGCAGCAGAGGCGAGAGTGGAATACACATGGAGCTCCTGTGGCTCACCTATGGGTCTATGGTCATTCACATGTGTCTGTAGTGTCTTTTAATGGCTAACAAATACCTTGTGCTTGCTTGTGCTTTGTTACACTGCTTTTGCCTGTATTTCCAAAACTATAGGATTTGGGAAATGTATAGGATATGATGCAATGCAAGCAAAGCCTGCTCAGCCATGTCTGTCCAATAAAACGTGAACTACAACTGGACTACAAATGGAAACTGAAAAACTTCAGCAAGAAAATAAAAACGTGTGATTTGCCAACAGATTCTCCATATTAAATTTTAGATTTCTGTCTATATGGATTAATCAGGAGGTAAAGTTGTCGCTTTGCCCACTGGCACTGGAAAGTGGATTTATAATTAGCTCAATGCAAGAGATGAGACTGAAAGAAAGCAGTAAGATATGAGATGAAACAAGCTAAAAAGCAGCTATTAGGCTAGCATTTGGTTAGCACTACGAAGCAAGTGCCAGGCTGGAAACTGCTCTGAATATTTTCCACTTGTGAATAATCTTTCTCGCTGATGGACCTAAAAATGTTTTGAAATGGCCCTTCCCAGATTAGTGCTGATGTTTTTCCTCCTCTGCATTAACACACACCTGAATGCTCCAGACCAGCAAGCTGCCAAAACTTCCACTTTTATATTTTATAGAGATGCTCACACTTGCTTACTATCAAATTAATCAAGCTCCACATGACTAGCAGCACCAGCCTGCTACTTAGTGTCTTAACTCCTATGGAAGCCGTTCGAGTGTGGTTTATCACAGGACTGCATAGTCTTTACGAAAACTTTTTCTGTCAGCTTATACCTGATAAAAGAGCATCACAGTTCCTGAATTAGCAAAATAATTTATTGCAAGGAATGTAAATCAAAGCCTTAGCTGAGATTTCTTCCAAGCATATAGAAAAAAAATAACCATAAGAGAGTTTTTTAAATTCAGTTACAGAATGTAACTGGATTGTGAACCGGAGTGATGCTAACAGAGGCACGCAGGCAGGAAGGAACTCTAATTAAGCTGCAAAATAATAAGTAACAAAAGCATAAAACATAGTGGAAAAGAAACATAAAGTAGCATCACATAGGAATATATATGAGAATAAATACAATACATTAAATGACATTAAAACTCTACTGCAGTAAAGTAGTTAGCTACATTTTCTACTGCTCCTATCCATGCTCTCATTGTGAGATTAACAACGGGAAGTGGACTGGGTTAAAATGACGAGTTAAGAGTAGATTGGTCTAATTTTTGCTGCAAGATAAAAACTTGTCCGGACCGCTGAGATACCAGCACCTTCCATTAAACAGCAGCATTTGACACTTTGTTAATGAGAACAAAATAAAAGGATCAGTCGGGATATCTTAGAAAATGCCTCCTATCAGTGTTACCCAGTCCTTAATTCCCCTACAGAGAAGCAGGTCAAACATTTGTTATGTCATAAAACATGCAACGCCCTGCAGTGAACTCACTAGTTCTCTGTAATCAGGGTTTCTGAAGGTACCCCACATATGCCATGTCAGTTGCAGCCCAGCAGCACAATGCTGCACAGACTTAGTAAGAGAACAACTGTTATGTAAGGACTAACAGAATTAGTGTGAAGAGACTCGCATCCACTTTATGTGGGCAGAAAACAAACAGGAGCATTATTTTCTGTCCCCTCTTTCAGCTCGGCATGTCTTCAATCCTCTTGTATCAATACTGATATCAGACATTGGCAGGGCTCCACTCTGCCTCCAACCTTTGTCTAGTGAACCTTTCGAGACCAAAATAAATCTTCAACTTTAGAATTCAAGCCATGTTCTGCACACATGTTCCCTTCCTGCTACTTCACAAAAAAACACACAGCATGGATGTGGATACAGTCTCTATCCCTGCTGTGTTTTCAAATCAACCATTCCAGCCTAACACCCAAGCTAGTCAGAAAAAAACATATACAGATTCCCAACATTTTCTTGGCTTCAGATTTTTGAGGCTGATATACAGCACATCCAAAACTGACTGCTGGCATTTAACTCTGAGTGATATACTGAATAAGGTGCAAACGAGGAGGGCGGGTAATAAACACAATGCAGATTTGCTTTTTTATTTGAAGTTCTTCGTGACAGATGATGAAAATGTTAGCAAATATTTTAATAACTAAAAAGTCACCTTTTCAGCTATACGCTATCCCTGACAGTGCAGGAGAGCCTCTCTCTCATTTGTCAGAATGAGCTTAAAAAACAAAAACACCCATTAGGGCAAAATATGTCAAGTCAGCATAATGTCAAACCCAATCTTGTTTGTACCTCAGCACACTATAAACGTCACTCCTAAGACTCCTAAAATGACAGCTGTGGGTACGCTTGTTTTTGATAGTGTTATAAAAAGCTCAGCCACAGCGCATTGACTTCTACAGTTGAAGTATTGCTGCGGCATTAGACACTGCAAACTGTATATGCAATATTTCTTAATATTTTCTAAATTGTCAGAGCCACGTGCCTCATCCAATGATGATTTTTTTCATGTTAATTTCTGCTTAAAGCCCTTTATAAAAGATTCGAAATGCATCATAATCATCCAGCGGCAACTCTGAGAACATGACTTGAAGGTGCATCAAGTGAATTAGTACTGAGCACCCTGACTGAGCTATAATTCGCTGGCTAGACATCATTTATTAGACTTTTGCTAGCTCCTTGTTTATGTGTCGCACAAAGGTTTTGGCTTCCATGGAATTTGGATACTGAAGTTACAGCATGGCTGACTTCACTGAGAGATGGAGCCAATCAGCATATGCTAGATCTCACCTTTGCTAATTGAAGTCACTGTAATGGACCTCTTAACTGTATTTGTGCTGTTGATGACTTTCTGAGCATTTATTAATGGGTTATCAGAATAAATTTATGGCTTTCTATGGGGTACAGGTCAGCCACAAACTTGCGTGCTTCACTTTAGTGAGTGAGCACTAATGAACAGATGTGAGGCTATAGACATACATGCAGTGGGAAAAGAGAAAGTCTGGATGACATAGATTATCTGCAACTTCTGCAAATTCTGTTTTCAAAATGTTGTAATGGCCAAATACAATAAAAAATAATTGTTCACTCTTACCAGTGAACGGTAAGCCCATGTGAGTCAGTTACGACTGTAAAATGGTTTGAACTAGTGGTGGGCTGATCGATCCAAATATCGATATCGATACCAATGTTGATATTTATATTGATCAATACCACTGGAATGCGATCGATACTTTAGCTTTAGTTTCTCTCCTATATGCAGTGCTGCAGTTTTATCAGAGATGCGAGCTGACTGTCTGTTTAAGTGCCACTGCTGTCACAGAACAGAGCAGGCACACTTTACCTATACCATCACACGACATGTAACATATTTTACTTGGGAGAAAAAGAAATTTGCTTTAAATGTTTTATAACACTGTGGATTGATAATTTTGTACAGCTTGTTTATTTAAGAAAAAAATCCAGAAAATTAGTGAATGAAGGGAAATTTTTTATTATATTTTTGTATTATACTTTCTGAACACTCTACCTTTGTTCTTGAGTGATCATTTTGTACACTTTATTTAAGAAAAAAAAATCCAGGCGTCACAATGTATGGGGAAAATTGTTTTGTTACTGTTCTATTGTTTCAGAACAAAAACTTTTATTTTGATAAAGTAGTTTCTATTTACCTATAAACTTTGCCCAATTATATCCTGGTTTTTAACTGATTGATGATCCAAAGGAAAAAAAAAAAATCACAAAACACTCAAAAGTCATGAAAATTCTTCATTATTATTAAAAATTATCGGTATCTGTATCAGTATCTGCGATACTAGCCCTGCATTTGCTTGGTATGGGATCGATACCAAATCTTGCAGTATCGCACACCACTAGTTTGAACAACACACAGCACCACAGTGAGGCACCTCTATGTTTATGTTTGCCACATCCAATATGGCGGTGCCGTTAACGTACGATTTAGCGCTCAATTCAACACGTATGTATGTGTGAGGCTGCTCAGTAAGCCAGCTGTGTCCTTAGCAGGCTTAGCACTTAGCAAAAAACATTGAAGTTGAGGTTTTAAAAACCCCACGGTTGACATTTCAGCGGCTGCAACCATTTTTATATACAGTCTATGGCTAGCATAAGTGGTTGCTCAAAAATGGGCAATAAGTAATATGAGGCATTTCCATGAGCTGTGATGCTAACTCTATGTACTGATTTTCTTTAGAGTACACATTTAGTAGACAGTTGCAGTAATAAAATTTCATTACTACTCATTCTATAAACTCGACTAAGGCTAAAAAAAAAGGAAGTGACAAGGGAAGTGAAAAGGGAGTGAAAACACCTGCTTCCAGGTGTAGCAGCATGAATGGCAGCAAGTAAACACTTTAATATTAGATGAATAAACTAGCTTATAGGTTTTTGGGGTTTTGTTTTTTAAAACAGCTTTAACTGCAAAAATGGCCAACCTCAAGATTCTGCTTGATCTTTGAAAGTCTGTAGTCCTGCAATTACACAACATAAACTGAACGGTGAATTATGGTTGCACTTACGCTCAGCAATGACCAGTGGGGGGTAGAGCAGAAAGTGCCCCACCAGTTCAGCAGTCAGCTGGTTGAGAAGGCTGCTGGAAATTGTTCCGTTAAGCATTGCATCCTGGTTTTTCACCACATACACCAGAGTGACTGAGGGAGAGTCAGGCTCCTGAGACACACTCTGGATCTGAGGACAAACACACGAACACACACACACACCACATTTATTATTTTATTTGTATCAGCCTGACAAATATGGTACTGTGTGCCCATAGGTGTCATATTAGAATGACTTCAATACTTTACAGCAAGCACACAAACAGGCAGCCATGGCTGCATGTATAATTCAGAAATTCATGCAGAAATACTGCAAGCGTATCATACCAAAGTCAAAGATGCACATAAAGAATGCACTGCAGAGCTCCAGACACAGTATTACACTTTGAGTGAGCACAATATAATAGGACCTGGGTGGTGCTCTGAAACTTATGTGAATGAGTCACCGTAGTAAAGTGGATGATGGATCCAAGGTACGAGGGATTACCATCACATTCCTGCGATCAGTGTTGACGTGTCCCAGAGGATAAATTATGAATGGACCCCATATATCTATCTCCTCATGCTGAGACCAAGTTCTGATTATAATGGTGTGTGCATGTGCAGTATATCCTGCAGTCATCAGGGTGCACTGACAGATGGAGAGAAAAAGACAGAAAATAAGAAAGAGGAAAGAAGAGCCCCACCCCCACCCCCCCAAAAAAGAATAGCTAAGGTTTGAGATTAAAACAATACTGCACACAAATGAGCTTTGATTGTGTCTCCAATTATTTAACAACACAGTTATTTCCTTCTTTATTCTCTTAATTGCTACAAAACTGTCTGACCTTTTAACAGGAAAAAGAATACCAGGCAATTTACACAGAAAACAAAGGAAACTGACACCAGCATCACCAAGTAAAGCATATTGGGGCTATTAACAGTGTGACCACAATGCAGAAAGCCTGTATTGTTGGTAGGAGACCAGAATTTTACTTTACTTTATTATTCATGTTAACCTCATTAGCATGCGGCATGCAAATATGACATATTTGGCTGCTTTTTTCTAATTAAAAACTTCCCCATGCAGTACCTCAACAGTGAGTGTGCTGTAGGTCTCCAGTACTTTGTCCTGCGCTTCATCAAAGGCATTCTCCAGCCTCTGCTCCAACATCTGAACAAAGCTGCAGGAGTAGATGTTGTCTGTCGGGCCAACAAACCTCAGCACTGGAAAACAAAACATTTATTATTTGTAGTCTATGGTTTTAAATTTTCTACAATATTCCTTTTTTTACGAATAGGTGGTAAGATGCTAAATGTGTAGGCAGTCAGCTCAGTAGGACGAGGAACGGCCTGGAGTTGGGAGAGCTGAGATTTGAACCTCTTCGAGGGCAGATATATTTTTTATTTTATTTTGTGCTAATCAATAAAAGGATTCAATAAACCAACTATTTAAAAAAGAAAACTCTGTTTTGCTGGAAAGTCAAACACAAATGACCACGAATCATTTTTTATACAGTAACTAATTTATAGGTAGCAGCCATGTGCGCAGCCCCCTCTATGCCATATTCTTGTAATTTCTTTATCAGTACCCTATATTCAAGCACTAGCTCCAAAATCTGGCTCTTCAGAATATATACAGTCATTTAGAGTTTAAACTCTTTTAAAACTCTTCAACAATCCACATCGTCACGCTGTATCTAGAATCTGTATCTGGGGCTGTGGCTCAGGCATCAGTGCCCTATATACTCGTAGATGTCTGTGTGACCGATAAACCTAAGCAGTGAGACACAGAAAGAGGATTATCATCACCATCTAGAATTAGAACAACTAAAAAGAGTAGTTCCATGTTAGCGTCACACAGTTCTGCACCGAGGAGGTACAGGGTAAGCAATACTGAGTCTATCAGCAGATTGCAGAGGATGTTATTAATGTTGTCTCTTTTTTTTTTTCAGCAGTCGCCCTCGGTTTTCGCCCTGCACTTGTCTTTCTTTGTTGTTTTTAAAAAAAAGCTCTGTAGAGACTGAGACAGGAGACGTGGAACAATATTCTGACCTAAATTCAAACGCCGCGGTGCTTATGAGTGCAGGCTACATCTCCACCACCCCCACCCCCAAAAAAACAGAAAACATTCACTGGTGTCTCACCCTGCAACACTGTGCAGGCACAAACACTGCTGACCCACTTGGTAATCTTATGTAAATGGATCTATGGCTGCTAAATTGGCATATACTACAAATTTATGGATTATGAGCTGTACAACACAGAGAGCGATTTTCATTTCCGCCTCAAGTGCCCACTTCAGTTCACTCACAGGTGTAGATATAAGAAGAGCTTTTACTACAGCAAACATCCGACTACAAGCACTCAGGTGAGAGATCTGTCAGTGAGCCGTAGCTGGTTTTACAGAAAACAAATGCTTTCCATCGGTGATTAAAGCCACTGCTGTACGTGTAGGATCAAAGTGGAAACTCTGGCCGATAGGCTTCTTGAACATTAGCTAGAACTCATTCTTGGACTTAAAGCAGGAGGAGGAGCTTGTTTCCAAGAAATTCTGCGTGTGCTGCATACAATTTTATTAATTAGAAGGGAAAAAAAATGTAGCACATAAGAAAACCAAGAAACAATTGGAATAATATAATTAGTATTTCCTAGTTTTTATGACAGGGAGACTGATTAAACTACTATTTTACATATGAAAAATGCCCCCTCTGCCACACAGCAACACTTCTGCCCATGACCCATTATTGCTTCATAGAGTTGAAGAGAAATTCAAAGGTGATCATAATTAATGTTTTTTTTTAATGAATGCAACTTTAAGAAAATTATTAATTATAGACATTAACTGTTCTTTTCTCCTTTTCTTATTACCTTCTCTTCATTAGCTCCATAAATCCAGAATTGAATTTAAAATCCTTCTTGATGATCACGCCCCATCATATCTTAGAATCGTGTTATCCCAACAGGGCACTTCGCTTTCCTTACATGTGGTTCTTTGGGTTTCCAGTACAACCGACTCCCAGTTTGGATTGAGGAGACAGACAAACTTTCCTTTTGGATAACACTTATGGGTAGGGCTGCATTTAGAGACTCTGTGCAATCCCTTTGTTATGCTACTATAGGCTCAGGTTACTGGGATACTTTCAATGACGCACTGAGCATTTCTTAAAAGGGAGTTCTTCCTTCCCACTGATGCTAAGTGCTTCCTAATAGGGAATCATCTGATTGCAGATGTTTTCTCTCTAATACTGAAGGGCCTTTAGCTTACACTGGAATAAAAGCCCTAAAACATGGCACTATCCGAGGTATGATACCTCTGTATCCGTCACAGATACGGACAATATCCCAAAGAATGCACACCGGATCTTTGACAGATACGTTCTGGAGGTTTCTCCGTAAACGGACAAGATTGAACCCTGAAAAATCCAAACTCTGAATGAACATCCGTTACATATCCGGATTATATCCATTTAAACATCTGTGACAGATCAGATCTTCCCGTATTCTCTCTAGAAACATTACGGATACATGGATCATTCCGAAACATTCTGGATCTTTCCGGATACAGGCCCTTTTTTTTTCCAGTGTTACAATATAAAGTACCTTGAGGTGCCTCTTGCTATGAAATGGTGCAATATAAATACAACTGAACCAAATTCAATAATTAGTCAGAACAGTGGAAAACCTGCCAAATTCTACAATTACTTTCAAGAAATTCCAGTCTGCACATTTTGAATAACAATTCAATAATTGCAGAGCTTTTCCTACCCGCGTACCCATGAGATTTGGATGCGTGTTTGAGGGTGCGCACTGAAATGTGTTTTTTTTTAAGAGGCTTAACAGGCTGACTAAATGAATGAACCAATTTGCCTTTGCTCTGCAATCATGGGAGTTTGTGTGGGATTTAGGGTATCAGAGAAGAGCAAAGCAGAGCAGACATGCAATCAAAATTTTCTCATTTTGACTCTGCTCTACTCTTCCCCTGCGTCTTCCTCCCTGTAGTCTCACTGCATTCTCCCCCCCCCCTCTCTGCATATCTTTAACCTCTGCTATCCTCTCACACTCCACCTCCAACATGCACATCACCGGCTCCTAATCAAGCTGCTCTTGTGAGATCCTCTTGAGTAAAAATTGCTCCATCATTTCTAATTTTTTGTTTGCTTTCATCACCTGTTTTCAGTTGCAGGTGAATATTTGGAGCGGGCATCCAGGTTGCCACGGGAACAAGAACTGCCTTAACCAACGGGGTGTGCTGCCGGATGTCTGACAGCAGCTTGTCAAAGCCGTAAACATTCAGGGCTCGGACGACCACAGAGGAAATGTAGACAGTTTTCCCGTTGGTCACGTAGTAACCCAGCGTCACGTTGCGGGGGCTGCAGTCGTCACGTTCCACCTGTGACGGAGACACAGAGGAGAAGAACACAAAACTACATTTACATCTGTATTTCAAGACAGGCAGTGGACGTATAATCTTTAAAGGATTGTTTACTTAGAGGATTTGTGTCCTCGTTTCAAAGCACGTGCACTGCAAAGAACTGCAGAAACCGTATCAGAAAAGAAATCAGCGCTACCAGGTGACACGAGCTCGGAAAACTACGCTGCACACAAAGCATCTTTTTCTGAAACATGCTGTAGTCAAGCTATGGGTTTCAAATATGAACGCATCCGACTATGAATATTTATAATCCTTGCTTCTTTTTTTTCTTTTTTTTTTAAGTCAAATCTGACTCAAGGGCATATTATAGCTTGAGCCTTCACCAGTCATGAATCTGACTAACCGCGTCCTGGAAAAAAAACACACACAGACAACAATCGGCGGTGAGTCAAGGCTTGTATTTCTGGAACTATACACCGCCCACCTTCCTCTACCCTCTACCTTCAACCGCACTGAGCTGCTGTAGCTTGTGTTACTATGGCGTTTTCCTCTTTCTTCATCCTTCTTTTCCCTCTCCTCTCCTTCCTGGCTGCCCCTGGCGAGTCTTTTTCTCAAAAATAACACATCCCTCTTAGTGAAACTGTATCTGCATTTATACACTCCATCAGATTCATCACATCAGATTAGTATTTGCACTGTTACTGCACATAATGCAAAAAAAAAAAAAGGGAAAGTTTTTGTTAGTAGGACATGTAGGAAGAAATAACAAACACTGCTTATGCACAAGAGCACAGACTAAGAGCAAGAAAGGCAAACCCATTCATTCCTCCCTTACTGTCTGCTGGTGAAAGAAAGACAGATGGATAAAAAGAAGCTAAGAAAGGAGGAAGTGTATGTGCACTGAGACACACTCATACTCACATAACGTGTAGCAGGCTGAGGAAAATGAAAGAACATGAAGAAAATTAAAGGAGATGTGCGGCGAATATGCATGAATAAAAATGATGACATGCAAACGCCCACATAATTGTACACACACAAACACTTCGGCTCAATTCAAAGTGCTTTGTCGGCACGAAGGCTGAGAAACTGTTCTGCCGACGCAACAAAAGTACAAATAAAAACAAGTAAAATATACAATCTGCAAAATAAAATAAAAAAAAACTTCCCCAAATAGACATCGGTAAAGTCAAAATGAAACTGGGTGTAGGGCACACAGGGACTGAGATGTAAACCCACCTTGTTGTAGTAGTGGATGTGAACTGTATGCCAGTTTCCGTCACTCACACCACCAGGAAGGAAGGGACTCACCTGGGTGGATGTTTCACCTACAGGCAGGTGAATGACGTTTGTGTCGTTAAAATGTATTAGGCTCATTATTGTTATATCTCTTAAGTGTATCCTCATGTTTCGAGGGTATAAATGCTCCAAATATATATACAATATCCACAATTACCCCCAAACCTCTGTAAGCGCTGTTTGTAAAGACCAAAGCGGCAGCATTCATTACTTCAGTCCACACATAGATAACTGATTTTTTTACGGGTCTGCTGCACATGTTCGTGAGCCTCAGAAAAGTATACAACAATGAACATATGGTGTCACCAAGGTTCCCTATAAATACAACCGGACTAAAGAACACGTGTAGCACAACCACACACAGAAAGATACAATACCTGTGGAATATTTGAACACCACTTGTCCCTCTTGGATCTCTAAGGCGATGAAGTCATGTTTCTCATTGAAGCGTCCATTATAGAAGAGAAGACCGCTATTTTCCAGGGTGGCAAATCTAAAAGATGCCCACACATAGAAATGTGAAATTTACCGACAAATGCTGTATGCAGTAGAGTGGTAAAAAGAAAGTACACCCTCGGTCAATTATCCGAACTTAAATTATATTATCTGCTGATCATCTGGTCCACCAGGTATTAAAATTAGGTAAATGCAACCTCAGGGAAACAACAACACGTGACATATTACACCGTGTCGTCATTTACTTTGAGTGCTCATGTACTGTAGAAAAGCACTATGTAAGATTTTCCTATGGCCCCTAATGCCATTTAGTCCCCACAGACTTTTCAGAAATCTGAGAAAATCTATATTTACGTATTTCTCCGAAATTTGCCGGAGAAAACGGAACACATTATTCACACGCCATTTCTTGTATGGCCACTAGAGGTCGCTTAATTTTAAGATGCAGGTATTGGTCGTAAATATGTGCCTGCGCAAACGACCCTTGAGGTCGTTTTCTAAAAGGAGGACAGGCTAGCCCGGCTTAGGTTTGTAAAATTACTAAACTGAGCTAGAGTAAACACCTCATACCCACTGGGGGCTAGGTTTGAAGCCACAAAATCGTTAAATAAATAATGATATGGTGTAATATGCCATGTACTGTTGTCCATCTGAGGTTATAGTTAAATCGTTTTAAGACCTGATAAGGATTTTCATTATGTTCTGATAAGTAAAACCTTCAAAACTGACAGAGGGTCTACTTTCTTTTCACCAACGCTGTACATTTTTATATGTATGCAGAAAACAGTACGATACATTTTAAATGATATTTTTCACCCTGACACAGTAAGCAACAGGGGGGAAAAAAACCACTAGTTTCACACAGCATAACAAAAATGACTCCTGCTTAGTGTGGAAGAACAAAAGGTATTCAGACAATACCACAGTTAATAAACCATGCTGCTGGAGTCTTCCTGTCCCTCAGCTACAGGAGTCTATTTTGCACAGAGCAGATGAGAAACACTCTGTCCTGGTGGCACGATACAGAAATGATTCAAACTGCATAAAATGTCCACAGTAAAAAGTGCCCTCATTTTGTCTTAAATAAGATACCAGAACAGTTTGCCTACTTTCACTACTTCATTCAACTGAACCCCTCAATTTGAAATTCCTACACTAAAATTTGTAAGTCAGCTAACAGCACCTGCAGGGTCCTAAAATTTTTATTCAAGGTTTCTCTGCCTTCAGAAAGGTTCAGTGGTGCCAAAAACTGGATGCAACCCAACCGCACTGGGGAGTCAAATAAATCCAGTCACAAATGTTAAAGGTCAGGTTCAGCTACAGGAAAGAAGCCCCAGAGCAGCATGGTTATAAATGTCTGTTTTAAGTTGTTGAAGAAAAATATTCACACCGTTTCCTATTTGGTTGAGTTAAAAATATCATATCTGCACTTTATATTCTTGGTTTATCATTCCTGCAGTGTAGACTTGTAAGGAAAGAAGAGCATCTTATAGCCATTTTCAGTGATGTTAACATTATACCCACATTATCTGAGAATGCTGCCATTGTCTAAAATAAACCCCGGGTTATTTGGTAGCAGATATGTGCCTTCTTTGCTGTAGCTCCAACTGCACCGTGGCAACATATCTAGTATGCATATCTAATCTGCCGCCAGAAATAACCCAAAATAATTATTGTAACCTGAGCTTTGATAGAATAACTGGAGATTATGTGTGGAGTCAGCCAAGCAGAGACACAGAGGGACCGAAGGAGCAAATAAATGCACAGAAGCATGTTTTATAAGTTCAGCGTGTCTAGTTTTGTCAGTGTTATTACGGTTTGTAGAAATTCATTATATGCAGCCAAGAACTGCATTAAACAAATTAATATGAGGTGACTTGTTCCCAAAAGCAATAAACTACAAGGCAGAACATCATGTGTTTATGATAATTTTTATTCTTTAAACTCCTTTAGCTTAGCAGCCAATTTCAAGTAGAGCTGAGGAAAAAAAACAAACACTGTCAGACACACACACACACACACACTATAATGTGTTTGCATGCAGTTACAGCTATGGAGACCTAAAAAAAAAGTTGTTGTTTTTAATTGCGAAGGAAATCTGTTTTACCCTCAAATAGCCCATGAACCAGGAGCCTAAATTTAACTCTGAGTAAGGGGAAAGTTTGCAATCCAAGTCATGTGTATTTATTCTCATAATAATTTGTCTGCCATATAATATGTCATCCCTAAACTGTACATGGACATAGCCATTGGGCTGCCACATATTAGTTTGTGAACCCTTGTCTTGAAGCCTCAGCACTAGCATATTGCCATATTGTTGATTTGGAGCCAAAAGTGAGCATATTCAGATGAGAGTGTGGAGGGGTAATTTGTCAGCTAATGCTAGCATGTTTTGGTTAGGTAAGGCCCCAGTGACAAGCCTGGAGACCAGATGGCAACCACCTTTTAACCAGAGCAAGGTGAGTATTCCCTGATCGGGTGTGAGTAGTTGCTGTAAAACTGATTACTAAAGCCCCAGTCACGTATGCTTACAGACCAGTCAGTCACTAGGGAAAAAATGTGCTTTCCCCAGCTGGTTGGCAAGTGGTTGCTGGAGGTTGCTTGCTGTCACAAGTTAAATTTTTTCCCTAGAAGCCAAAGGTTGCCAGAAGTCTGCCAATTAATGCATGGGAAAAAAGATACCTCTAATTTAGTGACATATAAATAAAATACGAGATTTTGCTTCATAAGAATGAGAGCACAAGCTTCTAGGATACTAATAGTATTAGGCACAAAGTAAGCCATACAAATTCTTTGATTTTAATTGCATTAAAAATATACACCCTTAAACCTTAATACAGTTTAATAACAATAACTAATAAAAAATAATTCTAAAAAACAAAAATCATCCTTCATACAGTTGTTATGAAGAGGGAAATTAGCTGCAGAGCTTTTGTACCAGGTTCTAAAGTTCTCAGCCTCCAGTGGCCACTCAAGGAACTGCAGTTTTTGGCACTTCCACACTGGCTTCATTTTTCAGCCCTGGAGGTTGTTGCTTGGAGGTGTCACACAGCAGGGCTACAGACTCGCAGCTCTGACTGGGTTGGAGTGAATGTGGAGGCTGGGCAGTGCTGAAAAAGACATCTCAGTATTTGTTCAAAAGAGCCTTTCTCAAAAACTCCTTACTGACATTATTGAAAGAACAGAAAAAATTAATTACTTTTTTCACCCAGATCTTTCCACCCAGTTTGGGATTTTTAAACCATCAGCAACACACAGAGAAATGTTAACACAAAATTTTCTCTTTAAGTAGGAGACCGCAAATCAACAGAAGAAACCACATGTAGTGCTTTTATACACCTATGATGCTCATTTAGCGAGCAAAACAATGACCACAATGTCTCACAGCAACCACTCCACGTAGCCACATCAGCCTAGCAACAACCCCATGGGCAACATCACCCTAGCAACTATCATTAGACGACATCACCCATAGCAACCATCCATCCTATAACCCTGCCTGACCACTCTTAAGCACCACTTCAAATCTCTCGTGGGCTCGGTAATGTCTAGAGGCGAGTAGCAACTGAAAAATGATTTTGGATGGTTAAAAGAAGTCACTGACCTCTGCCACAACATTAACATTACATGTGTCTCTCAGGCAGAAAATATTACACCAAAGGAAAACATGCTTAAGAGCTGTGGTTAAGTAACAAGCCAAGCAAAATTGAAAGTATTTCAAAAATACTCTTGTATGTAAATGTCAGTTCTCCTGTTTCATTATAAAAATTGTAAATTTTATACACTGCTCAAAAAAATAAAGGAAACACTTAAACAACACAATTTAACTCAGAGTAAATCAAACTTCTGTGAAATCAAACTGTCCACTTAGGAAGCAACACTGATTGACAATCAATCTCACATGCTGTTGTGCAAATGGAAACAGCTGGAAATTATTGGCAATTAGCAAGACACACTCAATAAAGGAGTGGTTCTGCAGGTGGGGACCACAGACCACTTCTCAGTACCTATGCTTTCTGGCTGATGTTTTGGTCACTTTTGAATGTTGGTGGTGCTTTCACACTCCTGGTAGCATGAGACGGACTCTACAACCCACACAAGTGGCTCAGGTAGTGCAGCTCATCCAGGATGGCACATCAATGCGAGCTGTGGCAAGAAGGTTTGCTGTGTCTGTCAGCGTAGTGTCCAGAGGCTGGAGGCGCTACCAGGAGACAGGCCAGTACACCAGGAGACGTGGAGGAGGCCATAGGAGGCAACAACCCAGCAGCAGGACCACTACCTCCTCCTTTGTGCAAGGAGGAACAGGAGGAGCACTGCCAGAGCCCTGCAAAATGACCTCCAGCCAGCCACAAATGTGCATGTGTCTGCACAAACGGTTAGAAACCGACTCCATGAGGATGGTATGAGGGCTCGATGTCCACAGATGGGGGTTGTGCTCACAGCCCAACACCGTGCAGGAAGCTTGGCATTTGCCAGAGAACACCAGGATTGCCAAATTCACCACTGGCACCCTGTGCTCTTCACAGATGAAAGCAGGTTCACACTGAGCACATGTGACAGACGTGACAGAGTCTGGAGATGCTGTAGAGAGTGAACTGCTGCCAGCAACGTCCTTCAGCATGACCGGTTTGGCAGTGGGTCAGTAATGGTGTGGGGTGGCATTTCTTTGGAGGGTGGCCCTCCATGTGCTCGCCAGAGGTAGCATGACTGCCATTAGGTACCGAGATGAGATCCTCAGACCCCTTGTGAGACCATATGCTGGTGCGGTTGGCCCTGGGTTCCTCCTAATGCAGGACAATGCTAGACCTCATGTGGCTGGAGAGGGTCAGCAGTTCATGCAAGATGAAGGCATTGAAGCTATGGACTGGCCCGCCCTTTACCCAGACCTGAATCAGATTGAGCACATCTGAGACATCATGTCTCGCTCCATCCACCAACGTCACATTGCACCACAGACTGTCCAGGAGTTGACTGATGCTTTAGTCCAGGTCTGGGAGGAGATCCCTCAGGAGACCATCCGCCACCTCATCAGGAGCATGCCCAGGCATTGTAGGGAGGTCATACAGGCACGTGGAGGCCACACACAATACTGAGCCTCATTTTGACTTGTTTTAGGGACATTACATCAAAGTTGGATCAGCCTGTAGTGTGTTTTTGCACTTTAATTTTGTGTGTGACTCCAAATCCAGGCCTCCATTGGTTAATAAATTTGATTTCCATTGATGATTTTTGTGTGATTTTGCTGTCAGCACATTCAACTATTTTTTATATACATATATATATATATATATATATATATATATATATATATATATATATATATATATATATATATATATATAAAATGGAAATAACTTATAACTTAAGATGAAATGCTGTGAGATTCCTGAAAGCCTTTAGCACAGTCTGAGAGTAAGCTTGGTTTTCTAAATAAGAAGTGTGCCCATACGTGTCTCTGTACAGTCATACAGGTTACAACACGGTGCATCCTCTGTCAATTCAAAGGTTTTACATATGAGGCTCTACAACATAGTGATTTATGCTTTTATCTAACAAGCGAAAGATCCCTGGTTTGACCCCCGGAGGACACAAAAATCCCTTAGGTGTTGTGTCAGGAAGGGTGTCTAGAGCAAAAATCTGCCAAATCATATATGCAGAGCTCCCCACTGTGGTGACCTCTTCTAAATCTGGAGCAGCTGAAAGTAGCTTGTCAATGTCAATTTTATTTCTATAGAACATTTAAAAGCAACAGCGTTGACCAAAGTACTTTACAAGTTAAAAAAATTAAAGACAAGACAAAACCATACATCAATAAAATAAATACAATAAAATATAACATAAAAACAAAAAAATACAATAAACATGACTAAAAACAAACTAAAAGAAAAAGGCACCACAACATAAAGAAAAACCTGATGGGACTCAAAGTGAGCTTGAATTAAAAGCGAATAAAGTGAGTTCTAAGATGGGATTTAAAAGACTGTGCAGACTATAGTATGAATATCAAGTGGCAGGTTATTCCAGAGTCTAGGCAGTGAACATCAACTGGAAATGCCACATCCGGCCCGCCAGAGCTTTCCATTAAGACTAGCCTAGTGAGAAGGAAAAAATATGAAAAGTTCAGATGCAAAAGCCGCTAAACGTTACCTCCATCAAAAATGAGGTAATGATATTTACGAAATCCTTTCCACACGTACTATACCCCAATCAATCATGCTGCATCGTAACCCATTAAATACCCATCTCTGTGCAATCTGAATTACCAAAAGCCTCAAAACACCACTTCCCATTGCCCACAAAAGCCTCCATGTCCCTAGAACCAATCAGAATACAAGATCGGACCATGTGACTTCAAGTTTTCAGCACTGCGCTGCACCGAGGAGCTGGCTTTTGTTGGTGGTGATCAGATTGTAAACACAGCTGAAGGTGAGTCTAACCTTGTTCTGTGTTGAAAAATGTTGGGCGATCAAACTTGTCTAACTAAAGGAAGTAAAAGTAGTAATGAGATTTCCGTCGGTGAACCTGCGGAAGGATCGTTACTGGCTGAGCCTCATTTTGACTTGTTTTAAGGACATTACATCAAAGTTGGATCAGCCTGTAGTGTGTTTTTCCACTTTAATTTTGTGTTTGACTCCAAATCCAGGCCTCCATTGGTTAATAAATTTGATTTCCATTTTCCATTGATGATTTTTGTGTGATTTTGTTGTCAGCACATTCAACTATATTATATTAGCTGCCCAATATTGCGAAGAGTTCCCTTGAGAAGACAAGAGGGGAGGATATGTTGAAGTGAATGTGAAGGTCTTAAAACAGAAAAAGTTACGGGTTCAAACTGCTGAAAAACAGCAGAGCATTTAGGAGGAAGAACTTGTTATAAAACAGCCTGTGAGTGTGGAGACCTGAAAGCAGGAAGCCTCCCTTGGAACAGTGTCCCAGGGGTTAACAACAGACTTAAAAAATATTTAAAAGAACTTGGGTTGTGACTATTGCTAGAAATCATAAAAGCAGATTTTGCAGCTTTAACAGTCCTCTGATATTCTGACAAACAGTCACACGTGATCCCTAAAGACACCTGAAGTTTGTCCTTTGCCGCTTTCTCTTGAGAACGTGGGCGGCTTCATTCAGACAGGGCTGATGTGATGATTTGGTGCGTTCAGTCCTGAATGAAGCAACAGAATCCAGGATATCAGAGCATGTTGATTTAAAAAGAGTAACTAGCTCTTCAACGTGTAATTCAGCACAAAGGATCTGCCCTTTGTGATGTTGGTGAAAGCGGAGGAAAAGTGATTAGCAGTCGAGGGATTTATCGTGCGCAGCCACTGCACAGGTCTGTCACTGTTCAACCCCTGGTTACACACCACAGTATTAAACATGACAGAAAAAGGGTTCGATATCCCACAATCTTTGATGTCAGTGATACAGACATCCAGACCATATGACAACACCAGACTGGGTGTATGTCCTTTTTCATGAGTTGGATCACTCACCCACTTAGTGAGATTAAAATAGTCAATAAGAGTGAGAACATCTTTTACTAGTGGTCCAGAATCTCAACAAACATGGATGTTAAAATCACCAACACAGTCATATCTTTACACAAGATTACATGTTAACATAAGTCAGCAAAATCATGGTTAAAACCTTTAATGCATTTTGGTGGATGATACATCGATATCAAACTGTATCGTATATGATACAGTGCAGAGGACTGAGGGAGAGGAGGTTAGTTACAAAAATCATTTAAGATTAAATTCTTGTTTGCCTGTGAAGGGATCCATCCAAAGTGTGATCATGCTAGTACTAACAGCAACACGTCTCAGCAAGCTAAGATTTCTGTGATTCATGCTGCCTCTGTAAGACCGCACCCACCCTCAGACAGGTGGAGGCTTCACCTGTAGGTTCCAAAGAAACAGGAGCTATCTGAATCTGGACCGGCACCAGAGAGCAGAGAAGGTGGCAACACATTTGTAACAGTACGACGATTAGTCCATCTAACAGTTTTCAGGTAAGTCTTTATGCGTACCAGGATCCCGCCCTGTTTTCCCCCTATTTCGAGCACTTCCTAGGGGGTAAAGTGAGTGGTAGGCAGTGTAGGTAGTCTGGTATGTCTGCCAGTAGTGGAGGTTTGACTGTGCGAAGACTCAGAGGTGTTTGGCTATCGTAAATGAGTAGAGCAGAGCCATCAGGGCAACATAAGAGGAGACACATTCAGAAGCAGTGCGTGAAAAAATAATGATTCAGTAGTTTGTAGAATCACTTTTAGCAGCAATAATGTAAAGTAATCGCTTTCTGTATTATCAGTCTCTCACATCATTGGCCAACTCTTTCTCATCTTTCCAAAAGACAGTGCTCCAGAAGCCTTGTGGTTTGTTGTTTATTACCTAAATTTTAGGCCCGGTAAGGATCATGATGATATTTTATTAACTCCTGATACACAAAACCTTTTAAATGAAATAGGGAGTACTTTGTTTGTTTGGTTATTTTTTACCACGACTGTGTGCAGCTTGCTAACTGAGCTGGCTCGGAAACTTCACCTTCTCATTCAAATATAGTCACTTTCTCCAAAAAAACCAAGATGGCAACAGTTCTAACATTAAACTTGAAGTTTCAGAAGAGGATCTGCTAATCATAGTGATTGGTGGCATGGCCATCTTTCATGTACAGTCTGTGCTTTTAAGTAATGAGGCATTTGAAATTAATGTCACATTTTTTGTTGGTTGGTAACATGCGTATTAAAAAGATCATGAGGTCACTGTCTTTGGAACTTCGCATAAACGTGCAAAACTGAAAGGGTGGTCAGTTGTAAGATAGGAATACAGAGAAGGAAGAGAGAAAGCACAGGAGCTAGGAGTGAAAGGAGAAACTGTACTTCTTACTGAAGAGAAGTAGAGGCAGCATACAAGGAAGCCATGAATAAAAGAATCGATCGCAAAGATGGAGATGATATAATAAAAAAATAAAAGAAAATAGATTAAAGAAAAGTGGAGACACTGTAAGAGGGAATCAGAGAGTGGTCCAATCAGCCTTGCCATGACTGATGTGAGCTGAAAAAAAAGGACCAAGAACAGTAGACAGAGTAATCAATCAAAACAAAACAAAAAAAAATACAGAAGAAGAGAGACAAAAAAATGATAGAACGTTTACTCGGTCTACTCACGTTAACGAGATGGAGAGGTGAAATCTCTGTCTGAGACCCCGGAACATGACAAAGGACTTGGGTGGGAAGGACCGGGCGGTGACTGTGCAGTAAGGACGCTCATAGGCTCCCGCAGGACACTCGCATCGGAAACCCCCACCTGAAAGCTCCCGACACGTCCCTCCATTACGACACACACCTGGCATGCACCTGCCCTGCCGCCGGTCAAACTCACAACGGTCACCTGACACAGAAGAAGAAAAGTCAAAGTCTGTTATCAAAATAAAGCAACTGAAAAATAAATAAATCCCTCAAGTGATTCAGCAGATGATCATCAAACTTATGCTGACAGTTTCTGGATTTACATGGAAATACCCCTGCAACAGATTCAGAAACAAACATGCTTGACATTTATAACATTTCCACCATTGTTTTCTGTCCCAATACAAAAAGCTAACATCAAAAAAAAGAAACATTTCCCATCAGTATCCTGACATTTTTGCCATTTCAATGCTTGCTTCACAGGGATTTCAGGGAATTAATATTCACAGGCTCTGACCTCACTGCTCTCATTGGCAGGTCCATCAAAACACAAAGGTGCTGTGCAACAGTGGAGCTCTACTGAAATGCAATAAATGCTTGATTACTGTTGAAATAAAAAAACGGTCTTGATTTGAATAATTTACTGATCTAAGGATGACAGCAATAATGAGCGGCAAATATGAATCACCGTGTAAGTGTAAAAAAAAAATGTTGTTCTCACCGTGTTGCAAGTATTGCAGCAATATTTTTTGTATACTGCTTGTTTTATTTCCCACACCAACATCAAAAATGCACTTACTATTAATTTATTGCTGCTTTCTGTGCACAGTTCACTCCTTTACTTCACTCCCTCAGGGTTTAAATGACTCAAAGTTTCCACATTAAATAAATAAACCAACGTGGTGTGCTTACTCATTAAAAACACATATAAACCCCAAACTTTTAGATGCTTTTAGAAATTTTGCATAGTCACCGTGTTACAGCTAGAGTCTGGGATCGATTCATAGTGCTATATCATCGTCTTGTGATACATTAGCTGGAGACGGGGGGTTGTCTGTCTCCTCAGTGTCGACAGGCGGCTGTAATGTTATCAGCAAGACAGCAGAGGTTCTAGCATCACCACTGCTGCCATATTCAGGTGTGCTGGTGTACAAATCGCAGATATTTTAACCTGACTTTTAGAAGCTTGGCGCCGATATCAGCCCACACAGACAAATTAACACTATCTGTTATACTCAGTGTAACTTCAGTTTTGTGAGAAGAGGGTGAAACATATGGTGAGACAGACAGCAAATGAAAGGAGTGAAAACTCAACTCTTTACATAGGCTCACAGGCCACTTAAATAGATAAATCGGTTTAACACCCTGGATAGGTTGCCAGCCTGTCGCAGGGCTAACACAGAGAGAAAAACATCCACTCACACTTATGGGCAATTTAGAATCACCAATTAACCCAACCCCACTAACTTCATGTCTTTGGACTGTGGGAGGAAGCCAGAGAACCTGGAGCCCACACAGACCTGGGGAGAACATGCAAACTTCATGCAGAAAGGCCCCAGCCAGATGGTGGATTTGAACCCAGGACCTTCTTGCTGTGAGGCAGCAGTGCTAAACACCACACCATCATGCTGCCCTTCATATGAGCAATCAAAAATAAATATTCCAATAAGACCAGGGTGCAATTTGCTGAGGGGGACAGGGGGGATTTCTCCCACCCTGGTCTACACGTCCCTGCCTCTGCTAAATTATTCTTTATCCCCGATGGGGATAGAAATGTGCTGTAGCACATTAGTGTGCCAAGTCATTTTCAGATATTTATTGACTCTCAAGGTCTGAAAGTCTGCTGTTGAACACAAATGGAACAGGGTTACTTCTTCCTGTCTAGTGATTTGAGGATGTGCTTAAAAGAGGAGGAAAAAAAAACATCTTCCCCTCTGTTATTTTCACAAATTCCATTCTGAGTAAGACTATATTGAAAATACAGAAACTCAGTGCAACAACCATGAATACATCTGTGATCACTGACACATAATGTATAATGTCAACCTCATTGGACTGCAGGAAAATGTTACTGCTCCTGAGCATAAAAATGCAAGTGAAAAAAAAAAAAACCATCACAAAAGGCCTCCTGATCATTGTTTGCACCATTTTTGATTGTGTGGTGTATTTCTTTGGCTCAGATGGGGTCCATCATGCTTAGTGCACAAAGGTAGGAGTGTGATAGTGGCATAAAAGGACTGTAAACTGGCATTTTTACTCAGTGCCTGTGGATATACCAACATACTGTCTGCGAAGATGACTCCCACAGTCTCCAGAAGCCTGAGTGAAGAGTAACGCTCAGTAATGAAAGCTGTTCTGGCTTTTATATCACTGTGTTCCTGTTCTGGGGCCTTTGTTTTATTATAGTAAATCTAAACTGTCAGGTTTTATTCTGCAAAAGAGCAATGGCACTATTAAATACTGAAAGTGGATACAATTTTGAGTTTAAATTAAGACTATGTTAAGATGAGCTTTATTTGTTACATGCACAGTTATACACAGTGAAATGTATTGTATCTGCAGCCAAAAGCAATAATTCACAATATATAAAGGTAAAAATATAAAATTCTAGTCACTGTGGTTTATGTATGTATATGGGAGTTATATAAAGTACATTCAGAGATGCAATCAGCTTTCACACTCACTACTGTTCATTACCCTCAGTGAAGGACATGTTATGTCTATTGAGAGTTTCCTTTCCTATCGAGCAGTCAACTGCATTCACCAAGTGCATTACATGTAAATTTTTCCCTGATTAGACGATGGAAGCAGCAGGGTGCTGATTCCTGAGAAGCAGTAATAAGAGGAATTGTTGCACAGGACTAGCATTTGCCATCACTCACACAAACACAAACTGGATGTATGCACCTGTCAACAATAAGACTATAAGACTCTAGGTGTGTAGTATTTGGAGTTGAATTTATGCTAGGAAAAAGAGGGGGGGGTATTTTTTCTGTTGACTTAAATTCTGAATAACAAAAACACAAAAACAACATGAACAAATCTACAGACGAGAATAAACAGATTTGGCTGCCAGTCAAAGAAGCACCGGTCTCGAGTGTCTCCAGAGGTATAAACACCCACACAACACACACACGCACGCACACGCACGCACACACACACACACACACACACACACACACAAGCACATATTCAATCAACCACATAAAATGGTATGAAGGAAAACATTCTCTCCTTTAGGCTTTCACCTTTCCTAAAGCATATTTGGACACACACATTGTCTGACATTTAGCAGCTGCATACAAAAAACTCCTACACCCAGTGGCCTCCATATATCCAGAGCAGACGGGGTTTGAAACTAGCCTTAAGACAGATAGCTCCTTGAGGACCCACTTTAGAACCTGCTGACGGCTCCAAACACACACACGCACGCGCACACACACACACAAGCAAGCCCAGCAAGATACAAAATAAACAGCAGTGGCACAGTGGGTAGGTGCTCGCCATGCAGCCGGAGGGTTGCTGGTTCAAGCCCCTGTCCTTGCACTGCGTTGTGTCCTTGGGCAAGGCACTTAAATTGCATTGCCTAACGGTAGCGCCAGTCTCTGGCTGCATGACCGCAGATGCTCGTCTCTGGATGAGTAATCTGGAACGCCCATTTTGTTGTGTGCACAATGACAATGAGTTGAATCTAACATCTAACAAACAAAAACACATAACCAAACAATTAAATAATGAATGCAATACATTTTTAACACACACGCACCAGTCTTATGTCCTTTCTTCTTCTTTCTGTCTCTCTCTCTCTCTCACACACACTCACGCGCAAGCATGCAAACACACATGGATCACGGCTCCTGCCCTCGAGGCTGTCAGGTTTTATCATGTAACTGTCTCTGTTGGCACTATGTTTGCACTGCTTTTAGTTTGTGCCAACTTACCCACTGGCGCAGTCCTCACATCTTAATAGTAACACACACACACACACACACACACACACACACACACACATTACTGTGGCTGTAAGTCAATAAACGTCTTCACCTTTCCGCAGATACAAATAATATCTGACGCACACAGCACAAGACATCCACAGATACTTGAGGGTGAGTCATGACCTCACACACAAATGCACTGAAAGTCAGAAACACAAGGACAAGAAAAGCTCTCAAAGTGCATGCAGTCAGACTCGATACTGAATTGAACAGTGATAAAGCACTTTATGCTTGCATAAGAATTAATGGTATAAATTGGTTAATATATCATCCTTCCCCTGCCATTACCCCCTTCCTCCATCTCTCCAACATTTGCCTGTCCTCCTCTACTTCCTAACCAATCTCTTTTTTGCCTCAACTTCAAATCCATAACTGCCCTATCAGTCATTTTATCAGTTTATTCATTTCATCCAATCCATTTTCCCACACCACCTTCCCCCATGTGCCACCGGGCAGCCGATATCTGCCGGTTTTGGCTGACAAACATACTCTCTCACACCACCAAATCACCCTGAGGATGGGCAAACACACACTCACACACACACACACACACACACACATACACACACACAGCAAGAAGCCCAGTCAAACACTCAGCCCAGCCTACAACAGCCCAAGGACATTTAAATTATCACATCTGTCTGTCCTTGTTTAGATTTCTCTCAACCTCTCTCCACTCTCACGTTAAACATATACTTCTGTGTAAGTGCACACAACAGGGAACCAATTAAACCGAGAAACTCCACAGACACACAACACACACACACACACACACACAGCACCATTTCCCTGCCTTTGTCTGTTGCAGCCACTCATCCGTATAGACCCCCTCATTAATATTAAAATAAATAAATAGACATTAATACTCATGAATTATGGACGCAGTGAGACTTCTAACTACAGACACCTGCAAACACAAACACACACATACACACCTACACATGCCAATTCATTATGCACACTAAGCTGACTGAGTGAAAGTAAACTGATGATGGAAGAGTGACAGGAAAAAGAAAACAGCTTTTGTGTGCACTTACACAGTATCAAAAATACAATTTGCTGACACAAAAATCCCATCAGATACACACAAACCCACTCATGCTGGAATTAGAAGGCGTAAAGCAGAGCAGATGTGATCTCAGACTGACTCAACAATGGTCTTTTGCCCAGACAGTGAAGGCGTCCACTTAACAAAGGCACTTACACTGATCAGTAGCAGCAGGACAAACACACACACACACACACACACACACAGAACTAAAGCAGGACTGAGTGTGTACAATTCCTCGTTTGGCTCTGCATTTTAACTCACAGAAAGACACAAAGGTCAAGCGATTGCTAAACCGTGGGTATCCGATAGCAAGGTAGCACTTAAAATTCCCCACAAACACTTCACGAACATGCACAGATGGTTTTTAATGAGCGTACAAGAATGGAAATGCACACGCCCACACAAATAAGACACCGCTTAATTAATACATACATGTAGCCAAACAAAGAAGCTCACACACATGCACACAATTAGGCATCATGCACATTTCCCACTGGTAAAAAAGTAGCAAGTGCATTTCATGCTCTGTTGTATACATTTTAGGAAAGGTAATGCTGCAGCTACTGGTTGCCCTGAACAAGATTAAACAGTCTAAGCAGGGCTGCAACACCTTTTTTTTTTTTCAGTGGATAAAATGACCAGAGAACAGCAAAAAAGCTATTTTTACAAACTCATCTTTGCGCAACTCCTGAAAGTGAAATGAATCAGAGAAACCAGCAAATCTTCATACTTTAGAAATGTTTTAATGTCTAATTTCAGTTTTGATACTTAGACACATTTTTCTACTTTATCATTTAAAAAGCTGGACCTTTTCACATGTCATTCTATTTTTAAAGACTTGTCTGCTTCTGCCCACTTTTCATAAACTAAGGAACAACAACAAAAAAATATATATAAATTAAAAAATCAAGTCTGAAAACTTCTCTCCGCTTCCATCTTGCCTTTGTTCTTTGAAGCAGAGCACTATTTCCATTCACCTCATCGTTTCCTCCCCTCCCTACATCCTCCTCGTGCTCTTTGTTTCTTCCTTCCGTTTCTAACTTCCACCTTATCTCTCTATATATATAACCGCTCCATGCTTTGCTCTTCCTTTTCGCCTTCCTCCCTTCATCTTATACCATCTTCTTTTTTTCTTAACCTCCCTCTATGTCGAGCTTAATGCATTCACGCCACCCCTTCATTCATTCAGATGTTTTATTCATCAAAGCCAGTATTCTTCAACCACCGCCGGCATCTTAGTTCGCTCCGCCCAACAGCCTACCCCATAACCCTCCTCCTCCACCCCAACACATGGTGCATCCCTTGAGGCCAACACACTCCCAATTGCTTCCCCCTTCTTCTTCCTGTTGTATCACCTCTATAGGTCTTGCTTTTGCTTCCTTTTTTGCCTATTCACTTACACGACCCCATGAGAAATTCCTCATTTAGTGAAATGCATGCTCCAATTTGTGATGTGTTCTCATATCAGTAAATCTGATATTAAATAGTGATATTGAATGATAGTAAACTTGCATCTACATTTTCAATTATGCTGATACTACTTATGAATGATCTTCTAAGTTGTATTCACTCAGTGGGAATTGATTCTTAGAGAAAACTCTCTTGCATGCAAGAAGTGATGGCTCATTTATCATTATTCATTCACTCTGAATAAACTGCCACAACAACAACGGAACAAAGCAAATAACACCACATACAGAAAGCGTTTGACTGGCAGGTGGCCCTGCAGCTCAGCATTACACAAAGAGACAAAACTGAAAGACTATTATTACTGTTTTACAATTCAGAAAAGGGGCCAAATCTAACAGGAAAGCCAGAACTCTAAAGTGACTCACTGGAGGAAATAGGACCATACAGGCTGCTGAGACTGGAAATCAAAGCTTGGGGATGTGAATCAGGATGATGTCATCAGGTGACTCCAGCTCCATCAATTTCCGAGATGTGCCATCCAAAGGAAAGCTTCTGTCATAGCGTCTTATTTGTTCCATTATTCACTGTATGTCATGCAGCTCAAGATGTGTATGTATGACAGCGCTGCAGTGCGTGCCTTTGGCTAGAGAAGAGTGCTCCAACAGTTTAACACTGCAGACTCACAATAGATAAGGGAGATATTGTCTGTTTCTTAGGGAAAAAGAACTTAAATAAAACGCTGGTCCCTCTATTACCCAGAATTTAACTCCACCAGCCGCGCATCTAATGTAGCCTCGAGCTGCTAGCCTCAAGCGGAGATGAAAATCAGGCTTCCACACTCACTTCTTTAACTGAAATCCACACAGACTAATTTTTGGACTGCATTCAGCCCTCAGTCTTTGCCCGTGCTGACTCATAACAACATCCACTGGGCACATTCAACAGATTTTGTGTTGCGTCGTTTGTGAAGAAATTTTAATTTGTTAGTTCCTTACGTAACAGCTTTGATTTTTACTTTTTTGATGTCCTCCTTCTCCCTCATTTTTTCTCCTCCTCTTTCAATCTCTACGTTTCTCCTTCCTTTTTTCCTTCAGGCATTTTTGATTAATTTTGTATATTTTTTCATATTGTTTTCCTGACCTTTTATATTTCTCTTCCTCTGCTCTATCTTGTTTATTAGTTTACTTGCTATTTACTTATTTCTGTTACACAGTCACCATTTTTCCCTCCCGTGCAAACGTGTTCTTCCTCAAAGCTTTTTTTTACTTTTTAAAAAAATCTTATGCATTGTTTCCCCTTTTGTTTGATCTTCCTCCTTTTCTTCACGTGTTCTTTCTTTTTCAGTAATCCCATTCCAGCTTTCATCCACTTCCAACTCTGTCACAATTCTCTCTTGCCTCTCTGTTTTCTCCTTTTTCAAAAGATCAGATCATGGGCATTGATAACCATCACTTCCCACACTGATTTTTGATTCTCTTTAACCTTCTCTCTGCACCCTCCAGGCTTTTCCTTTGTTACTCTTCTGTTCTCCCTCTCTGTCTTTTCAGTTCCCCCTTTCCTTTCTTTTTCTACATAATTTTTTTTACGATTTTGCAGCGTTCCGTCCTCGTCTCAATGAATTTGAATATCAACCTGTAAGTGTGCAAACAGAAACTGGAACTTTTGTTTTCAATGTCACAGATTACATGAATGAGTTACTTTCTAGATGAATGTAGTAATTATTAGGTATGCACAGATTTATTGGCCAAATGTTGACTTGTATGTGTTTTCCAAGAAGGAAAGGTCACATAATAAACTAACTAAAAAACATCGGCATCTGTACCAGTTATCAGCCCAGTGGAGGTTGTTTTGGGGAAACAGAGACTGAAAAAAATGACACAAAGTCAATTTAAAAAATAATTTATGAGATAAAATTAATCATATTTTATGAAATTATATATTTTCAAGTGAAATAAATACAGTTAGGTCCATAAGTTCTTAAACAATTAGATTTTTTTTGTACACCACCACAGTGGATTTTAAACAGGACAAGCAACATACCTGAAGGATCCTAATGACTAAAGTCTTAAAACTACCAGTGCTATCCATATTCACTTTAGAGAGTAAGTAAATGTTGGAATCACCAGAAATGACTCTGAATTACAGCTGTCACATTTGCGACTATATTCACATGAAGAAATGATGACTGTTTATACGCATGTGTAACACCAGAGAGGAGCCGGGGTATGTGAACTTCCTCCTCTTCCCTCCTGCTCCCCAACTTATCTTCCTAAAACTAATTTAGCCTCTCCTTTCCTTCCTCTCACACTGTTTAATGCGTTTATCCCACTCAACTCTACAAATCACGTCCCCCTGCACTTTTCCATTACCTCCATTCTATTATGTTATATATATTACATGTCTCTATTTCCTCTGTTTTCTATCCTCTTGTGCTATCTGTGCTTACTCCACAAACCAATTGGTCTCATTCTGTGGCAAACACTTTATTATCTGTTTCCTTTGTCTCACACACACACACACACAAAATCATTTATTCTATTAATGACCTCTAAAATGTATGTCACTCTAAATAATCCATCTTATAACATTTTCTCCCTCTCTCCCGTACTCTCACCCATCCAGCTTTTTTTATCTTCTCCACAAAACTCTGCTCTCTTCGCTCTTTTTCTCTCCCAGTTCAGCCCTCTCCTAAAACTTCTAAAACTCCTATTTCTAACTCATCTCTTTCCCTTTTGTCAAATGTATTCTTTCTCTTAACTTTATCTCTTGCATGATATACACAGTCTTCAGCACCGTGACTTTTTTCCCCCGACTCTGGTAAGTGATCTTAATTCCACCTTTTACAACCTCTCATCAGTTTTTCTTCAAATATTGTCATTGTCTTATCGTTACGGCGCTTGTCTTTGACACATAATTCATTTTCCTTGTCAAGTCTCGCGCTGCGTCTTATCTTTCCAAAAACTAATTTAGTTTTCATTTGTATTGCTTTTTTGTCATCTGTGAAAACTTTGAGGTTTTTCTCTGTCTTTGGGAGCAGCGCAAGTTAGGCAAATACTTTTTCTTAAAATTAGAGCAGTAGCTTCTTGAGTGCCTCCTCCTTCTGAAACATGTTATGTGTTAGTATTACTACTCTACTAGGAAAAGCCCACCCTATGGGCAGCTGCCAGGCCCGTGGCACCTGTTTGCTTCACTCATGTATGAAAACAACATGTATGTTAATTTCACCTCATTCTTTTTATCTTCGTTATATCACTCTGTATAGTCAGATGAACAAAAACAGCTCTTCATGAACAAATTAAGAATAAACATGCAAAGGATTTTTTTTTCCATGAGTAGTAACCAGAGACGCGCATGGACACATCTTAGTGCAACCTTGTAATAAATACAAATATTTCTTCTTCTTCTTCTTCTTCTTTGCAAGCTAAATATTCATTGTACAAGACAAAGTAATCAATTACAGACACTATTGGTGTCACTGTTTGATGGACACTTTTTTTAGAGATATGCATAACACATTCTTGTGATGGCAAAGTGCCACTGCACTAAAAATAATTCAGCAAAATGTGTTCACAAACAATGTGCATGTACATTTAACCTGCACATAACAGACATAATGTCACAGTTTGTTTTGAGATCAGCTAAACAGCATAATACATATAATTTGTAAGGATTTGTGTGTTATAAAAAGAAGTCCCAAAAGCTATATAGGGGTTTTTAATCCTGGTACCATAGGCAGCTCATGGAGAAGGTTTTATCCAGATTGATTAACGCATCTAGGAGGAGTTAGGGAACAGACATACAGATGCTATGATCTTCATAGTAAGAAGATAATGCCAGATATATGCTGCTGGCTGGGTCATAACAGACTCTTTAAGTTTGGTCCCACCACTGTGCACAGGCTACCGACTAACTCCTCCTAATCTAAATTGTTACGAATTAATTTGCCTCTACTGTTGAACTCATAATGTAAGGTCTTCAGGTTTCTCAAGTCTAAAATTATAACACCACATTCACCAAGAAGATATCACGTTAATTGGACCAACGCAGGACACCTAAATTTTAAATACATTCATGAATTCAGGCATGTATATTATATATATATATATATATATATATATATATATATATATATATATATATATATACTACTATCACACACACACAAATCAGGCACAACATTATTATGACCACTGACTGGTGAAGAGAACACAGTAACACCGATTATTTTGCTGTTTTGGCAGCAAAAGGCAGACCCACACAACATTAGGCAGGTAGTTATAATGTTATGCTTGATCAATGTATATACACACCTTACAGTTATGTTGGTTTAAAAAAGTGCAATCATTGATCTTACTGTTTGTACTGTTTTAATCTTTATATTTAAAAACATGCCTTTCAAATTTTTGTGTTTTTGTCAAAATGGTATCGACCATTGAGCACTTTTCTGGGTATTAGTATTTAGTTTGAAAATCTAGTATCAGCACGACAGTAATACCTGCAACTGAACCTGGTTGCTGAAATACGATGCAGATAATGACAGTTCTCTGTATCTGTCAATTAAAAGGTGTGATTAAAGCCAAGAAACCAAATAAATGCAGTGTCCTCCATGAGCATAGATTATTTATGTGTACTCTTTAATGTTCTTGAGCCTCAAATGTCCAACATTAGGGATTCTTTCTCTTCTTGTGGAGTCAAGGTGATTTAAGGAGAACTACTGATTTTTTTTCCCTTGATACAGCAGGATAGATGTGAACTGTGTATGCCTATGAGGAATATACAGTATATTTTCTATATTAAAAACACTCATTTTAAAGAAACTCTAAAGGCTAGTACTACAAAACATTGCAATTTCTTTTCTCAAGTTTTTCGCTCCTCTTTTCCCTACTTAAGCTGTTTCATATTCATTATTTGCTTTAATTCATATCTCTTCTATATATCCGCTATACTTCCCAGTTTGTCTTACCCGGCATAATTCCATTGCCTCTTCTTCTGTATTCAGCGCTCCGCTCTTCCATTTCATTCCCCAAACTAATTCACTCCTCCTCATTGTCCTTTCCTTCCAATAACTTTATTTTCTCTCTTTCCGTAACCAGACTAATTTAGCCTCACAGCCTATCTCGCTGCAGCCCACTCTTTCTCTCAGTCACTCACTCCTCTTTCCATTTCTTTCTTTGTTTAACTTTAAACCTTCTCCACCTCCTACAAAAAGCTAAAACTCACTTGTACGCTAGGATCATTCTTCACCAGCCTCACATAACTAATTTGTTCTTAGTATGTACTCTGTTTCCCATCCCTGTCAGCTGGATTGAATTTCTCAGTGGAACATGCATATCTTCTTTATCACATCCAAAACTAATCCCACCTCTGCCTACCGCATTTCTTCTCCGTCTCTTCCCTCTTCTTCTGTTTCTCGATGTAACATACAAATCGCTTCCCCACAACCGAGTCATTTCTACCTATGCCATCTCTCCCCATTTTATCTTTTCACGAATTTATTTAGTCTGCTGCCACGCCAATTTCTCTCTTACTGTCATCTCCTCTTTGTATCTCCCAACTCTCCGAAGAGTAGTATATCTTACTAAATCTGCATAATGTGCATCAGTCTTTATCACTTCTGAGTCTATTTTCCTTCACTTTGTAAGAAGGATCAGATATCAGCTCTTTTAGTCAGCTGTTATCTCTGCCTTGAAGGTGTAGCGGGAACTTGTCTTTATACCACCGAGGTCTTTTTCCTGTTTTCAGGGTTAATGACTGTTGCTCATCCCAGTCAGTGCAGTAAGCTTAGCATGTTTTTCAAAGGAATGAGTGCTTGAGGCAAGAAATATATCTTCTTTTTTTTTCATGAATAGAAACACAAAGAGTTTCAGCTGAGTTTTGTACAAGTGAAAATAAGAACTACAATTTCCATGGTACATATGTTACCTTGGAAAATGAGTTCTATAGTTAGCGTAAATGTCTCCTTTTGTCTGCTTTCTAACACCAAAACCTGCATCTCTCCCTGCTCAGATTAAGGTCTAGTTTAAGAGGAGTGTTTAATAATATAAGAGGTAAAAGAAACTAGAAGCACTCCGAGAGCGCAAACCTCCGCCAAGGCAGCTCACTCTCTGGGCAGTATTTACTTTTAAGGGAACAGTATTGTATTATGTATATATTCACTTTCTTTTCTTTGTTCTTTTTAAACTTACTTTAAGAAGTTTGTAGTGCAGTAAAAATAAGTGTAAAGTGCAAGTTTTATCCAAAAAAGAAAGAAACATAGTTTTAAATAGCTCTGTAAAGCTTTGACCTTCAGATCAATCTATTGACCTTGAAGAAGAGGTCAGAAGTTAAATGTGAGAAAGTAGCTCACCAAGTTGCTCTGTTCCCATTTTAAACTGATACTGCTTAAGGAAGAAGATGCCAGGACACAAAAAGTTTGCTATTCAAATAAAATAAATATTTGATATTTGTAGAAGGCTAATGAGAAGAGTGATCCTAATTTTGAGAGGTGTAAATCAGATGTTAGCATATCAAATATGGTCTCATTTCTTAGCAGTATTTATAATGCCAGTTGTTAAAATCAGATATCTTCTCTAAAAACACAAATTTATTCAGAAGGCTCAATTAAGGATTCTGCTTCTCCACAGACCTCCATATTTTAATGGTTGCAATTTATTATCTTGATTTGCTGCTGTGTCTGTTTTCTTTCACGTGACTAAGTGTGATACAGTTGGAGGAACAGCAACAGCAGACAACTGGACTAAAGAGCTAAAGCTAAGCAGGAAACTTATTAGTGCTGTTAGCATTTCCCTTGGTAGGCTGTGGTACTTGGTTCTCCCAGTGGAACATCCTGGACCCTAAGAAATAATATTTAAAGTAGTTAAATAAAAAAGTTTTTCTATGTAGTTTACCTAAGTTACGTGACCATTGTTTAATTTCAGTGCAGTGTGATTACAGCATTTGTGATTGTGTTGGTTTCTCTTGTAGTTCGTTTTCTCTGCTGTCACCATGTACGTGTTGGGGGGAGGGGCAGAGGGGTGCACGCAGCTCAGTAGCATTGGTAGGACTCGGACAAGAGACTAGAACAACGAGAGTTCCTTAATATTTTTCCAAGAAGAATTTGAACATGTAACAGTAAGAAAAGAAAGTAGGTGGTAAAATAAATGGGTACTGTTGGGTGCAGAAAAGTCATTATTGTTATTAGAAACACAAAAATCTTAAATGTCCTCTGTGAAAAGGGCTAGTTAGCAAAGTCGATATAAATTCCTGCTTTTTTAAAATCTAAAATACTGTAATCCTAGAGTCTAACCCACTAAGTTTAACATATAGTATGTCACTGTTTCATGTAAACCTCCGGGATTCAGTCCTCAGCTGAATGGTACATGACCCCTGCTGGTGCAGTATTTCACACTATTTTTTTTTTAGTGCTGTAGCTCTGAAGTTGGCACCACAAAGGTACTGTGAACCTTTCTACACAGCTTGGGTAAAAAGCAGCGGTAACCCGCCTTCAAAGTGTCAAGTATGACTTATCCCGGGGTTAAAAGTGGAGTTTAGAGAAAGGTTAGCCTGAGGTTACATGTACTATGAGAACCTTTGAAAGTTTTTGCCTTACTGGTGAAGGAGGTGAAGATTCTCATTCATGATAAAGATACTGCTTTTTTTGGGGGGGGGGTGCATGTGCTCCTTGTGATAGGCTTACTGTGCTCCACCTACCCCGAAGAAACAGTGCAGTTGTTCAGAGATCACATCTGACTCAGATCTGTTGGATGTTGCTGTTTTCAACTTTTGAGTTTTTCCCTCAGTGGAAGAAAAGTTTTCAGACTTGGTCAAAACCTCAGGCTTACCTCCTGCCTGTGTGAGCAATCCACAGACATTCAGGGAAACCCAATTCAAAGCTGCAAAGAGCGTATGAGGGGATGGATAATGGCTGGATGGAAAACTGAAAACCCAAATGTGCAGTAGCACAAACTTAGTCAGGAAATATCTGGAGAGTTCTGTGTTTGGGAATCAATTTGTCCTTGTTTAGTTGTTGGATTCCTTCTCTTCTTCTTCCCACTAGCCCCGGGGCATTGACTAGACACGGTAACACCTGACGCCTACACAGGAAAAGCACAACAATGACTGCCCAGAATCCATCTGATTTCCTTCACTCCATCTCTCACTGCTCTATCCCAGTCTCTCATAGAGCTCTCTCATCCCATTTTTCCCCCCTATAGCTCTACTCCCGTGTTATTCTCAGTGAGCTCATCCATCTCCCAAATCTCTCATATTGCTGTCATGGCCATCCTTCTGCTTCTTTTCCTTCATCTTTTAAGCTTAACTGTCTTCTTTTTCCATCTTTCCTGTCCAACCTTTCACAGTTTGTGCCATTTCTTTCTGTCCACCCTCTCCTCCCTCACTCACATGTATCCTCTGTTCCTGTAGGTGCTGTAAACATGGCTCAAAATGTTCTATTTCCATTTCAGTTCCCAATTTTTCTCTGATATCAGCCAAAATCCTATGATCTATAAAAAATCTTTGCTCCTCCTTGTGATTTTAATACCTCTTCCTCTTCAAGTTCCTTTCATCCATGTTTAACGTTTTTCTCTCTTTCTTCAACTTTCTCACCTTCTTCCATCTCTCTTTCTCCTTTTCCATCACACTCAAACTCAACTTTTTGTCTCCCGCCCTCTCACTTTCCGTCTCTTTCTACCTCCATTTCTCCTTTGCTCATTTCCTATCTCTCTGCTCATCTCTTTTCTTTCTTTTTTTTTTTTTTGGTCTGCCTCAGTGGGAGTTCAGAAAACGCTCTGTCTCACTCATGAAAGAAAAGTGTTGCTTTATCTCCCAGCTCTCTTTTGATTCGAAATAAAAGGCAATGTGAAATATCCCCCAGACACACACGCTGACATTCATAGCTTCTACCCTCTCCCACATCCACTCAGTCGCTGAGCCAATGCAGCAGTATGAAGGGACAGGAAAAATTGGAGTCCTGTTGAAATGAGTCTGGTGTATTGGGAAAGGTGAGAGAGAATGAAGCACTCTATGTGTGTGTGTGCGTGTGTGTGTGCGTGTGTGTGTTAGAGACTTGCATGAAAAGGCAACAAATTAGAAAACGGTAAGCGTGGCAGTGGCGGTACTGTGTATGTGTGAGTATGTGTGAGTATAAAAGACTATGTAACAGGTAGAGTGCAGAGGAGGAAAAAGCTCTCCCAGGAGGCAGTGTGTGTGTTTTCATGTTGTTCAGCTCAACATGACAAAAGAGCGAAAACAGCACAGATCAAAACAGAAGTCAGTATGGGACATGAACAAAGAGGCACAGGGAGTCAGGTTTAGTTTTCCAGCGTAGCATTAAAGACTACATTCAGACACAAACAGACAAATACACACACTCCATTCTTTTCCTTTCAAAGTACACCTCTCTTCTTCTCTGTGGCCACCACATTTAAACCAATGACAAAGGCAAAGAAATCAATTCTGACCACACAAGCTGCCCCTCCACGTGCACACACACACGCACACACACACACACACACACTTTTCAATCAGTCTATCACTACTGTACATGTATTATAACAACCTAACTTTAAAAATCAAAACATTTCATCGACTTTCTGCATGCCACTGAACAAGAAGACACATATTAAAAAAAAAAATCAGTTCCACATGAAGGATCAACATAAAAGCACAAAAGCAGCATTTTCTTTGGTCATGGCTCCAAAACCGAGGCCCTATGTCGCACTTTAAAAATTGTTGGTTGTTGAAGCAGTCCTGGGACCGGAGAGAAACTACATGTAGGACACAACCATCCCACAATGGGACTGACGCTGTGCAAAAGGACTAGGCTCTATGCACTGTCCCCTTTAAAACCTGTGACTCTGCCCCGTGCAGGCTGCAAAACGATGAGGAGGAAAAGCCCAACACTGAGCCGACTGCAAAACTCAAGCAGCTTGTACCAAAATGAAAATGCCATGTCTGTTATTTGGACACAATTTTGGCTTTAGTAAAGACAACAAACAGAAGAAAACAGAAAACCATGCAAAAAATAGTTTCAGCAACCAAAGGTAATACCTCATTAGATGGAAAGTGGACAGAATCCAGTAATATTGATGTTCATCGCAACTGCATTAAATATTGGCCTGTAGCCGACATTCAGTATTGACTTTGATGACTGCTTTGCTCTTATGGCATGAATTAGTGCATTAATCATTTTAATTTCTGCAATTTGATATTTGTTGAATAATTGGTTGAGTCAATGTAAATAATAAGTTGATAAATAGCATGTTAAATATGTAATAATCACATCAGAAATGAAAGCTTTGAATAGAGTTTGTCACATGCAGATTGCATTCCTTTTATAACCAGGACAGGAGAGAGAACAGGAGGAGAGAGCAGAGGAGATTAAAAGTTCAGCAGATCGATGAGACACCAAAGAGCAAGAAAGGTGAAGAAGAGGTGAACATCCAAAATACAAGACGGAGGTGACGCAGTTTAATAGTGGCTATTATGGCACAATAGAAGCAGAAGCTGTGAGACCAGGGCTGGTAAAGTTTAAAAACTGAACTAAGTACTGGCGGCATGTAGTCTCACAAACTTCATCGACATTTTTACTCTTTTTTCTAAAGGTTTTACTCCTTAAAAACTCATTAAAATAGGAAATAGCAACAAAGAAGAAGAAATGTGTTTCACATCCTATTAATTTGCTGTTTTCCAGGTCTGATTTGGCATACCTTGGCCTTTCCTCCCTGTTTCCCTTCCTTAAGAGTGGCTTCTTTACAGCCACCCTTCCACTGAGACTATTTCTGATGAGGCTTCAATGAACAGTAGATGGATCAAATGAATGGCCAGATGCATCTCTCAGGTCCTGTGTCAGCTCTTTGATGGATTTTAGTAAGGACATGACTTCCAGATACTGTTTATCTGCTGTAGGTTTTAGGTCTGCTATTTCATCTTTTATCCTCCACTTGTCCAGTTTCTTCAGATTTCTTATAAAGACACACTGCACACAATGCCAAGATATAGAGATAATAGCTCTTTGGGAATCACCTCACTGATGCAGAAATATTATTTTGTGCACACCAAACTGTGTTATCATTGACATGTTTTGCAGATTCAGCTAAAGAAATGAGAACAAACTATGTGCTTTTGTAACAGGCTGCTAGTAACAGAGTGTATAATACGATTTAAAACTGCTTCTTTGCCGAGTTGTCTGTTATGTGTGGACACAACACTGGCTCATCCCTTGAGTTAAATGCCTTTTTAATACTTAAATGAATTAATAGGTCAGTCTAAGTAGCTTAACAAAAAAATGATATATAAATGGTTAGGTACAAGAAAAAGAAGAAAACTTTGAAAGACCTTCAGAAATCCTGAAAAACTATTATACAAGACCACTTTAAAAATGACTAGAAATTGCAGTTCATTAGAAGCAACATGTAAAGAAATGAGAGGGGAGCTAAAGACTTTTGCACAACACTGTATGTCTACTGATGAACCAATAGGAAAAATGAAAACAAAGAAAATCTGGCTAGGTTGTGGGCAGCAGCTGTTATAAAGACTGTGCCAGGTAAGACACAGCATGTTGAGAAAGAGCAGCTTTGCCTGTGATTCAGACAGTAATACCATGCTGGTGTAGTGGTTGAACAGTGTGCATTAAACCTTGATGTCACTCCCAGCTTGATTAGGTCCGTGCTGCACAGTATGTCTTCTAGTAAACTTGCAAGACTGTCAAAGTCTTACAGTCTTACAAACTGAGTTTTTACATCCATCCATTGGATGCATCCATCTTAACCACATTTCCAACTTAGCGTCACCTGGGGGGGGGGGGTCCCCAGCTGTAACAGGCACTCTCACATTCACACGTAGGACCTATTTAGAGTCACTTGCTAACAAGTTTGGACTGTAGGAGGAACCCTGGAGTACCTGGTGGAAACCCACGCAGGCACAAAGAGAACATGCAAACTCCAAACAGTAACTTACAGTAGTATTTTCCACTTTTAAGTAGGTGGAAAGCCTTTTTTTAAAGGTCTGTGACAGTGTAAGCCACACTGCTCAGCTTGGCTTTTTGTATCATAAGCTGACATTTGGCTGTGCACAGTAACTACTAGGTATATGAAGTTTTCTACACATTTTCCTCCAAACCTGCTAGACCTGCTAATAAGAAGCACTCACTTCCTAACTAGACTTTTAAGCACATCTTTATTAAAGCACGCTCACTGGAAATGCCAACCAGTTGAACGAATATCCTGCAGACACTGAATCCAAGGCAAGTACAATGTGTGGTGCAGGAGGGCAACTAGAGTGATCAGTACCGAGGACAGTTGGTTAGATACGAATGATTTCCATTAATTTTAACTCACAATGCAAAAAAATGACTCAAATGTGTCTTTTATCCAGTAATGAATATTAAGCTGGGTTTATTCTACATTTGCTTGAAACAAATATATACTAGCACTATAATTTATTATCAATATCATTAACCTCGTTCCCACACACAGAAACCGATTTTTTGCGCATTCTCTTATCCACCGCTCCAAAAATACATAGCACACACACAGACACACTTGCTCTCTACTCACCTGTGTAGTCTTCACGGCAGATACAGGTGTACCCTCCCTCTCTGCGGGCGCACACCCCTCCATTCAGACAGGGGTTGGAGTAGCACAGGTTGATCTCTGTCTCACAGTAATCACCCGTGAATCCCACTGGGCAGCGGCAGCGTAGTCCTGCGATTGGGTGGATGGGCCGGAACAAGATGGAGGGTGAGGAGATGAAGGGGGCAGAGCTGTTGAAACGCAGCACCGAGATGCACTTCATGTAGTTCTGGCACGGCTCCCGCAAACATACGTTGTCATCAAATGGCAGAACCTGGAGTGACGGCAGAAGAAAGGTAAAACATGAGGCATGGTTCTAAACTTAGATCTCTCAGAGATCCTCACGCAGGACTCATAATAAAGTGACTTTATTTTTTCCCTCATGATGCAGGCACTGTGCACAGACATAGTACTAATGTATTATCTGTATAGGAATAAGGTATCATAAGAGTTATTTACTTTGAACATTATTATTAAAAGCTTTATTTAACCAGGAAGTCACATTGAGATCAAATCTCTTTTACGAACGAAGCCTGGCCAAGGCAGCAGCCATACAAACTCAAAACATCTCAAAACTGCAACAAATTATAGTATAAAATACAAGCTCTACAAAATACTATAGAATATACAAACACCCATAATATAAAACACGTGTGGCCTCTCAAGAAAAACATCCACAGGTCTCTTTGGTACTTTGGTAAATACTCGTACCAACAATCTCTCTGAAACGTCAACACAGGTCAAATAATTCCCAGCTATCAGTCATTTCACATGCTTCCTTGGACACCATGAGAACAGTGTGCTGTTTTTCTTTGCATAACCAGTCACTTTCCTAAAAAGCATATTTACAGCTGCTGCGTGCTGTTAAGGCCAGTGGACCAGATATATTCCCTAGATAGTCTTTATGTCTTTTTTTTAGCTAAGATTCTGTTTGCATGTGTTTCTGTGTGTTTGCGTGACAGTGCCTGTTAAGAGAAGGTCATCGGCACTCTGCCCTCGCCACTGGGCTCTCTCTCAGCCCTTTATAAATCTTTTTTTCCTCTGGTTTCACCTTCTGCTTCTCTCTCTCGCTCTGCAAGGATTCCCTTGGGTTGCGTAAACATTACATAACTGATGTGCATGTCCAGATGTTCCTGATTTCATGCATGAGAACATATAGTGGTCATATCTGCCTATTGTTCTATAAAGTCACATGGTTGCTGTGCCACAGCAGCTGTACTGTATTATTACCAGTTCACATCCAACAATCTCACATGTATACTCAGGGGCCACTTTATTAGTTACACCTTTTTACCTTCAGAACTGCCTTAATCCTTCGTGGCATAGATTATCAAGGTGCTGGAAACATTCCCCAGAGATTTTGGTCCATATTGACACAGTTACTTCATATTTGTTGGCTGCACATCCATGATGCAAATTTCTTGTTCCACCACATCCCAAAGGTGCTCTTTTGGACTGGGATTTGGTGGCTGTGGAAGCCCTCTGAGTACAGGGAACTCACTGTCATGCTAAAGAAACCAGTTTGAGATTGATTTTGGGACGTGGTGCGTTATCCTGCTGGAGGCAGCCATCAAAGATGGGTACACTGTGGTCATAAAGGGATGGACACGGCCAGCAACAATACTCAGGTAGGCTGTGGTATTTAAATGATGCTCAGGGTCAAGATGCCCAAAGTGCACCAAGAAAATAACCCCCATACCATTACACCACAAGCAGCATGTTAGCCCGTGCTAACTGTAGCCTCAGCTTCCTGTTCTTAGTTGATTACCTTCTTTTCAGCTCAAAGCACTCTGGCCATTCTCCTCTGACCTCTGGCATCAAAAAATCATTTTCACTCAGAGACCTGTGGCTCACTGGATATTTTCTTTTTTTTCAGGCCATTCTCTGTAAACCCTAGAGATGGTTGTGTGGGAAAATCCCAGTAGATCAGAGTGTGAAATATTCAGATGAGCCTGTCTAGCACCAACAAACCTGCCATGTTCAAAGTCACTTAAATCACCTTTCTTTCCCATTCTGATGCTCTTCAGGAGGTCATCTTGTCTATGTCTACATGCCTAAATGCACTGAGTAACTTCCGTTTGATTGGCTGATTAGATGCTTTCATTAATGTGCAGTTAAACAGGTGTACCTAATGAATATTTCCTTGTCATATAGGCCTACTGTCATTACTTTTATCAAGTGAATGAATAAGTCAATACATTTGCAAATAAATATTTTCAAGAAATATGATATATTATATCTCATAAATGTTTACTGACTCCCTGCAATTTTATGCAGCAGATATGTAGCGTGTAAGAGTGTAATCCTACTGATGTTATTAAATGCATTCACAAAAAGAAGGTTTTGGACCGATCATATTAAAGGTATATTCTGTACTCATTTTTAATACAGCAAAAAGGACTATGCTTTGAATCACTCAGAAACACCACATGTGAGAGACTTAAATTTGATTCACATGTTTCCCAACATTTTTGTCTCTGTGGCGTAGTGAAGGGGTTAAAGTTGACCCACGCTAACATGAAACACTCAGAAGTGTGATTCCTGTGTGCATCTTTTTGCACATGTACTAACCTCCATCTGTGTCAGTGACGTAAGCTTCGGCCTGTTCAGGTACAGCTGCTCCTCCAGGGCCTCAGAGGGAAAAAAATGTCCGCCCGGCAAAGCGGCTGAGAAGCTGACATTCAGGATCCCTCCGGGTGCTGCATCCAGATCCGGCTGAATGTTGAAGATGAAAACATCCTCGACAGGAACTGAAAGAACTGCGGACACACCTTCCAGGAAGGTTCCCAGCAGCGGTGACAGGAAGTGCTCCTGGGACATGTTCTGAAGGCGGACAGTGACACTGCTGCCCAACATGTCCTCTGTGATAATGAGGACCCGGAGAACACACTGGGCCGAAATGCTGTGGACACCATCTGAAGAGTTGAAGAAGAAAGCAGAGGACAGCCAGTTAGGTGAATAAATAGAAGAGGACGTTCAAAAAGTGAGTGAGTGATTAAGTTGTGGACAGGGCGAAGAGTAAAAAGAGAGAGGAAGCTTGAGGGGAAAGGGTGAGGAAGAACTGAGACAAATACAGACGATCAGGGATGAATCACAAATACTAAGACAGAAGACAAAGCAGTCACAACCATGTCAGCAGAGATGAGTGTAGACAAGCAGGCAGGCAGGACTCTATGTTACTACATGCAATATGTTATCATACCTTAAAGGCATATTTAAAAACAAGACAGAGAAATATGTTAAAGAAAAATCCAAGATCATTTCCAAAACTGTTTGGTATCTGACTGCTATCATGACATTTTACAATTAATGGTGCCCTTAAGTCAGAAAGAAAATGATTTTGTCACTGAAATGAACAAAGTCATGCTTGAAGCGGTATTAAAAGTCAAAATGTTGGAAAAGGCCACTTCCGGAAATCAGGAAAAAGCACACTCAACCTGGAGCGGTAAAAGGAGCCTTAATGTAATTTAATGTTACTCAGATTGATTAAGAGTGAGAAAGAAGCTCACAGGTAACTGAAACTACCAGAGGTGTGGTGTTTATAATAACACAAAAACTAAGGGTTTTTTTTAACCAGACCAAGTTTTGACTTAAAATGTTCTCTGTTCTTTATGATATCATTTACAGCTAATGTTTACTTGACGCACTTAAAATGTAATTATGTATCAGTGCCTTTGTTCTACTATGATTGCATCTATGGAGCCAGAGTGGGCAGCAGTTGTTTTTCTTATTTTTTTAATCTACAGTGCATAAATATTACAGGGCACTTTGATGCCACCTAAGCTGAATCATTTTAATAAATGTTTTTTTTTTATGTCTATAACAAAATTTAAATAAATAAATATGGAAACCTGGAAATGCATGGACAGCAGCACAAAGACCCCTGGGTACAAAACAGGGCAGGCAGCCATGACAACAGATATGACACTGATTATGTCAGTTATTGCATGAGAAGGAGCTGGGGCGAAAGATGGGCAGCAGCAACTGCAGGCAAGCTTAAGCAACTTAAATTAGTGAGCCCCATGGAAAAAAGGAAGTGCAGAAGGCTGATATAGGCTGGCCTGGCAGTCAGATGGGCTGTTATTGAGTGATGTACAGGGATTCATGGCCTGCTTGAACGCTGTGTCCAGGTCAGCACTGGAGGAAAGAAGTGGACTACTTGCATAGGCAACATTAAAATGTGACTGACCTACTGTGGTATTTATGGTTAGAAATACAAAGCACAGAAGCCTCACACTGTCTTTTTAAAGTATTACAATCCTTGGTTTGTGTAATAATTCATGTTGCCTTAAATATTTAACAAAAAACACTAATAAGAAAAACCACCTAAGCTTCAACAACTTCAGAGAAGCAAATTTAACACAATAAGTGCATTTTGCAGACACTGATTTTGAACATTGCCAGCAGATACTGTAGCTCAGTATAAACTCTTTTTTTTCATTGGGTTTCATTGAGACCCACTTAATCCTCGTGGAGACAGTATGACACAAAGCATTTTAGTGCTGCTTTTTCTTTTTGCTCTTCTTAGTTCCACCTTGGCTGTAGACACTTAGTAATGCAGTATGAATGTATTCAGTCATCACCTGTGGACCTACACGCCAGGCATAACATGTGGTTGATATGAGATTTTCAGTATAAAAGTGCTGAATCCTCTGAGGTTCACTTCAGTCTCGAGTAAGGATGATGCAATTCATTATCGTGTGTTACAGTAAGTAAGAGAAAAGAGGTTCCATCCTCTTCCTACACGAAGATTTAGTTACAAATTCAACAGCGCGCTCCTTCTGCTGGGAGTCCACAAAAGAGCTCATTGGAGTCACAGCAGGTCACAACCCTCACAAACAGGACAACACAAATTTCATCCACTGACACGAGATGTGTTTAATCTACACTGGATATAGAGCTGAGCTGTGCTGTACGCTGTAAAGCAATTTGGTGCAACAAGCTGGCAAATAAGCTATAAAGGAATACAAATGTACACAACCAGGGTGAATGATCATACAAAGGAATTGAAAGCATAAGAAAGCAATGCATGAGTGGTTTCCATGCCAAAAACAATGACAGGAAAGAAAGAAAAAAGGAAAGATTGTTGTGGATGGAGGGTGAGGGGTGAAAAAGACAGAGGGAAGATGTGACATGGACACGAGAAGGAGGACAGAGAGGCGGTGGAGGGTGAAGGAGCGCAAAGAAGGTTTATTAAAAAGCAAAAGAAAAATGATAAAAGAGAGCGAGAGAATGAGGGCTTTTATCTGGGGGTTAATAAAAAAGGAGAGATTATGGCTTGATTTGTTGGTGCTACTGTAAATAAACAGGAATCTTTGTTTTTGTTATTGCTATAGCAAAAAATACATCAGGGTGCTATTAACTGAATTTATATGATGCATATTTAATTCAAAAAAGGAAAGAAATCAAATAATTTTATTTATTTACATTTCTATTTATTTATTGTTGTTTGGCATTTCCCTAATGTGAAAAGAAAAAAAGACATCAGAAGGAAGAAAAACGCTGAAGCTAAAACTGTCAGAAAAAATGAATAAATGGAGGAGGATATACAGCAGGAGCGAGAACGGACGGAGGGATGTATGGAGCCTGGGGGTTGGGTCTGGTGGCAGCTGGTTTGATTACCGGATTATGAGGAGCCTCGCTCCCCACTGACCTCTATCTCACACAGACACACACACACACACGTGTATGAACACATGCACACATACACACACTCAAATCCAGAGCCCATCATAACAAATGAACAGCCAGAGGGACAAGTGGAAAGAGGAGGAAACCTACCAAAAATCTTTAAGGGACATTTTAATGGAACATAAGGAGAAAATAATGTATACATTTGGATAAAACAGACTGATACATTCATACAGTACAGGGCTTACACATACATTAGGTGAAGTAATTAAATGTCACCTCGTCTTCTGGGGCTAGAAGCCAGCTTTATTATCGCCTCTCCGGATCACAATGCAAAGACACGCCACTAATTGACACTGATCTCCCATTGTCATTGAAATGAGAGAGGGATCTATGAAAGGACCCGGGATAATCTGCTCGAGTAGCAACCCAATCTCAAACACACGCACGTTCGTAATGCTGTATGTTCAGCATTTGACATTAGGAGACCGTTCTTAAATTAATCCAAGCTCTCTTATGAAGTCTGATTTTTAAGCCATGTACCTTTGGGCAGGATTTGTGTCATTACAACTAGTTTGGAAGCCAATCCCGATCCAACGAGCAACTTAGACATGTGTGACACGAGGTGATGAACTTAAGCCTCGATTGCTCAAACACAGAGGCTGTGCTTTCAGTGATGTCTTGTATCCAGTAGGTAGAAATTTGAATGTTGCTGAGAGCGAGATGAGAGAGATTGATTGGAAGGATCCGTGTCTGGATGCTAACCCAGCTTGGAGTTCTGCTCAAAGGTTTAACAATATCTATTCCAGCTCAGCCAAAGCTTGCTAATTTGCAGATTTGGCTGTTTTTGTTTTATGTTTTCCCATCTTCAGAAAAAAAAATTAACTGTAAAATTTGTAAATTACACCTTTAGCCTAAGAGTGCTACCAGTCTAATTCTACGCTTAAACGCAAACAAAAAACCTCAGACAGCTCTTTCAAGAAGTGAGGACATGGCACTTTTTTCTCTTTCCAAAAACATTTCTTAAAAAGGCAGAAGTAAATGTACGCGCATACTGTACACACACACAGATAACTCATTTCAAACAATTATTGATCATATTGACAGGCAAATGATGAATTTGCACCACAAAGACTTAATGCAACTCTTGATGCTTTGCGTTATTTGTTGGCACACTGCTTTGAGCGTAATAGTCATTTCATGTTAATCCCCTGCAAACTGTGTGCTCAACTGTTTTCTGACAGGGAAAAAAAAAATACAATGTCATCTGCCAGAGACGCTGAATATTTTCACTACCTCCTAGGAATCTCCTTCTGTGGCCCGCAGGGGATCAACAGTGCCATTCAAACAGGAACATTTGACAAATCATTTAACAGCCTCAAAAGAAAAAACTCAAAAGTATCACTGCAGGATTGTCTTGATGGTTTTTAGCATCAGCCCCCAGCAGACAATACATTATGCAGTAAACCTGGCAGGCGCGACATAAATATACACTTAAAATATCTTTATTTGGCTCCTTCTTGTGACTGCAAGTAATTTGGGTAACATACACTACCAAGAGGCTCTTCACACATTCCTCTACACAGACACTTTGCGTCTAAAAAAGCAACAATTCAGCATGCACAACCATTACAGCCAATTACAGCCAATTAAGACAGCAAACCCTGTCTGCTTCCTGACAGACCAGGCCATTTCCTCTAATCACCTCCTTCTGTAAGGTCAGCTGTACGCAGGTACGTGACCTGCCATCCTAACTGGAGTCTGGCTAAAGCAGAAAAGTTACAACCAATAAATCAGTGGGAAATCTGGGCAGTTTGAGTCGAATCCAGCTTGTGTCAAAGTATGTTTCCACTGCGTTTATTCAGGAATTCTTTACTTTGCCTCAGGCCTGGCACATTTACTCAGCCATTCAGAATTGAGAAGTTCAATCTAAAATCAATAAATTCATCTCAAATTCAAACAAACACAATCCAGTGTGGAAAAGCAGCATTTTTATCAAACATGACAAGTTACTTATTATCCTTTAAATTCCCACCACAACTCCCTGATGTCAATCATATCTCTGTGACACTGATGGGTAATGTTGATTCAAACCACTTGGTGTCTGCCACTTGATTAAGGAGGACAATTTGTTGGTGAGAGGTGAGTAAAGGTGATCTTTCCCAGTAAGCCAGGAAGTCATAACTAATGCATCATCCTAGCTTCATGCCAGTCCACTTTAGCTTGGATGGAAACAATAAAACATTTATAATCTCCGAACTGAAAACACCACAAATGGAAGGTTATTTTAACTTCGTTAGGACCATGGGAAAACAAAGCATTTTGTAAATAACAACTTGGAGACACGTTTGCAAGCTTTCACTGCTCCTTTGGGCTTTGAGCCAGCGTGTCTCCCCTCCGTGTTTCTGCACTTCAAAGAGGGTGGAGAGCTTGGGGATGGTGTGTATAAAGACTCTAAGAATAAACACACTGATCTGGAATCATCAGTGCGGTCCCATGGATCCCTGAACATGAACACACCGTGAAAGAGAGGCTGGTCTCCGATCAGTGCTCCAGCTCTAAGATGCTTTGTGGGTCCCCAGCCTTTCTAAAGGGTAGAAGGGGTTCAGTGCTATCTCACTGCACCAGGTAGCCTGACTAATAGCATACTCAAAGCATCTTGAATGTCAGAGCATCCTGAGCTCGCTTCCTGGAAATCCGGATGGAAATAGTCTGCAAAGCTGCATACAATTAAAGCCCATGGCTGGAGTTAAAATACAGTCCTAGAAGCATTTTTAATAGCTGCAATACAGGGCAGAAGGATAGGCCACAAAGCAGAGCCCTGCCATTTTCCTTTAAAGAGGAGAGTCACAACACCAAAGGTTTGGCGATGCTCCTCGGATGGACTTCATTTTTCTTTTTGAAAACATCACAAGACACATAGGTGTTATGGAAGGCTGTCCTGGTTGCCCTGCAGAAGTCGAGGGGACAGGCTGAGGAAAACTATAAATAGAATTTGAGTAAATATTAGTATGTACAACAGACTCTATTCACAATTATGTGGAGACATACAGTGCTGTACAGAAGTCTCAAGCCACCCCCTCATTTCTTAATAGTTTGCTTCCAAGGAGCCAGACTTTATTGTAGTCTTTTAAAGTGGTCTTAAGCAGTAGTTCTCCAGGTCTTTCAAAGTTTTCCTTTAGCCATTGGCTGCTTTTTCCACTCATTTTCAGTCCAGTCCTTCTACTTGACCATTTTCAGAAGAATTGAGGTGTCTGTCACTAAAATGCATCATTTGTTCTCATTTCTTTAATTGTATATACAAAAAAATGTTTGACAGGCATAAAATGATATTTTTGCACCCACAAGGTGATTGAGCTACTAGCTGAAAATGTACGAATGGACCTTTAATCATCATTTTAAAACATGAACTCTGAGTGAAGGATCGTAGTGCTTGTATATGCAGCAATACATTTTACATAATTTTTTTTCTTTTACTTTTCCCTGTGGCTACGGGTGTGGATGCTACGTAACACTGCCAGGTTTAGTAGTTCAAATCCGTGCTCGGTTCAGCCATTCACACATGGTATTAACACTGCCATTGTTAAACGTCTGGCTCAAACTGTGTGCACTCTGGACACTATAAAAGGAGCTGAGATTAAAAGAAAAAAAAAACCAAAAGGGGAGATATATTACAGCAACCATGCAACACCCAAAAACAGTCAAATTGGATTTACACTGAACAAAAGCCATATGCCACATCTCAGAAATGCTAAATGCTGTCATGGTGCCTTCAGCCCATTACTTCACAGTCCGTGTATTCACAACCACAAGGGTTTAAATCCCATTTCACACTGTGTTGTCACATCCTTCTGTTTGCCCCTGTTCCTCCCTCTCCACTGAGGAGGAGCCCTAACAAATATAAATAAATAAATAAATACAAGGGCAGGCTGAAATTTTGAAACGCCGTGTAACAAAAATTGTTTGGACTTTTAAAGCTGCGTAAGATGCCCTCAGGTCAGGAAAATAAATAGGCACGGTAGCTGCTGAACAAATGGTGCCCTTTCTGAACGCACACAAATTCTCTGAAGTTGCTAACAGAGCGCAGAAAGACCGTCTGAAGCACAGTCACCTAAAAGTAATGACTCTGCCTCCCAGAGAGAGCATAACAGTATGGACGGGCAAAGTGGCACTCGCACACAAATAAAATAGTAAATAGACGGAGAGGTAGCTCATATATTAATGCTAATAAAATAATACAAGCGTAAAACAATAGCAGGTATGCATCATTACCAATCACACGCACCCAGGCGTTGGCTTGACAGCTGATTTCTGTGCTCTGTTTGTTTGTTAAAGCCTTTCTCCCCCTGAGGTCCGGGCACTCATTATTTTCAGTGTAAAGTGGAACACAGCATGAAGAGGAAAAAAACACACACACACAAACACACACAGCAGCCACAGCAGCATAATGGGTTAAACCGCCCTTTTACAACAGAAGCTCTAATCCTTTGCATTCAACCAGATGCACTTTGACTCCTCACATGTAACGGCTCTCACTTTTAGCCCGTATCACATTTGCACACACTCTCATGTTTATTGTACTTAGAAACAAATCTGCAGTGACCTCTCTAAAATGCAGACGTGACATTGGTTAGCAGCTGTTTAGAGTAGCAGCCATCATCCTCCATCCTGCATCTGTCTTTTTTTTTCTGCACTCTCTCAGATGTGCAACAACAGAAGCATTAGGTTTGAATTGGAATCAAAGGAAAGCAATGCTATTAATTATTTGTGCTTTGCGGGCACTGCCCAGTGCTGTTTTTATGTTAAATAATTCGGTGTTTTGGAACATAGCATTATGGGCTGCACAGTAGCTGCCTTATTAAATGCAGCTCCCTGAGGTTGGTTGTGTCTATAGAAGTTTTTCATTGCTCTTATCACTGGTAGGGACTTCTGTCAGCTGAAAAGACCCCAAATTTAAATTTTCCGAACAATTGCTCTTGTGGGGCAGTGCAATAGTGCAGCAGTAATGGTCTACTCATCACAGTATGTGCAGCAAAAAAAGACAACTGTGATTCTTACTCGTGTGCGCCAATCATTCAAACACACGTAGAGAGAATGCACATTAATGTTTTTAAGTATAATTATCGGCTTTCAGCTTTGGGAGCGTTCAACTTAAAGAGCAGAAATGATGGAAACTACACTCTCGGTAGAAGACCCTGGCTCCCTGTGATTGCTTCAACCTCAGCAATATGTAGCGTTCGTATCAGTGGGCTGTTGCCAGAAGTGGGGCTTTTTTTGTGCAGTTTTTCAAATCATTCTGCAAGTTGAAACCTACACGAACACAAGCATCCAGCTTCCCCACCCCTCAATGTGGCAGATGGAGAAACAGATAGGAGCTTAACCAGCAAAATGCAAATAGTAAATGCTACACGTGTGGCCACTTACCTCATTAACGTAAGGGTTAGTTACATGAGATAATAAATCCCAAAGTTATACACATCTGTTCTGAAGTAAGCCAAATTTGTACGTATAACTTTATCTTTTCAAATCCATCTTCAGACTTTATTAAGATTCCATATGGGAGAACAGCCACACAAACTCACATGTAAGAAACGGTGACACCATTACTTATGTACAAAAACAAAAATACTGATATATATGATTAAGAAATCATTCAAAAACACTTTTGTGTCTCTGTGTTGACTTGTTAGTCTGATTGCAATAAAGGATCAATGTGAGAGTGTGTCTTTTCTCAGTGCTGCAACATCAATCAGCACACGGCACAGAAAAGCTGAAAAAATGCTGTCGTAGCGGAAAATGTAATCCTGACACAATCCTCCTTATGACATGGACGACAATCCAAAACAAACCTCTGGGGGAACATGTTGAAATGTATTGGGCCCAAATACAAATTAATGCGAGGATAATTACACCCAATCCAAAATGTGGCCAACCCGAACACACCCAAAGAATCAGAGAACGCAAGCAGCAGCACGTGACTACCAATTAAAACTGTTTACAAGAGCAGCAATGTGTGTCATTTCCTTGCAATTCACAATTCTTTGGCTAATAATTCAGTGAAGCAATTATTGTGCACCATTGTGATCACAGTGGATTGGGAGTCCCAGTTAATGGGAAATATGTCTGCATAAGGTCAAATCTCAGTCCAGTTATGGGAGTGTTAACATGATAAAACATGACCTGAGACAGCAAAGCTGAACTGTACTGAAGGCAGCAGCAGCAAACAGCCGACCGCAGCCTTTTCAAATCCAACTCTGTGTCTCTAGAGGCTGAGTTACTGTCCACCTTCTCCACTTGCAGTGATCTTGTTTGTTTACAATAATCATGTTAGAGTCGTAAACCTAATGTGGTAATGATTTATTGATGATTCAATGCTAAACATAGCACTGAAGTTCTACCCTGTTCCTGTTCCAGTTTCTGCTTTCTCGTTCTCATTTAGCCTCAGATGAGCATAAACAAGTCATAAAAAAAAAAACACTGTTTATGAAATCTTATAATTCATTTTTGGCTCTTTCATGCCTCAAAGGTAGCAGACTTGGTCTTTGGGTAATAAAGCCTGTATGTCTTGGAGTTTGTGATGCACTTCTAATGAGATCTGAGTCTTTTTTTCACCACAAAGAAATTGTTACAGACGAAAAAAAATACCACACTTGTGGAGGGCTGAGTGCTGAAGTGGTTTTGGAGAAATTGGCTGTGCGTGAAGGTTTGATTTTTGCTTCTCCATTAAAAAAGGTTAATCTACATCAGTTTCAACCTTTAAATTGTGTTATTTTAAGACCTTTTCAGACAGCTATTGATGGATAAGAACTTTGTGTCTCTAATATAAGAAAGTATATTATTAAGAGGCTTTGAAGTGGACAGATTTTCATGTTAGTCTGCTCAGAATGAGTGTAGGTGACAAAAAAAAAGGTGTAAAAAGCAGATTTCAGTAACGGAGGATTCCCAGAGCAGCTGCAAGTCTCCAGCAGGGAGCATGAATTTGTTATGCTCTCAACTCCGTAAAAATGTCTGTCAGAATATTCTTTCATGTTCTCAGCAATCCTCCTGTGCATAATGATGCCTTGTTTATCACTATTTTGTAGCAGTTATTCTGCCACTCAACCACATTGTTAGCAAAAAGATATTTATCAAGTGGACTTCATTCATAAAGGGCAGTTCCCAGGTGACAACCTGCAGAGCTGCATGACTACAAAGTAACCTGACATTTGAGAGGTCCTTGACTGCAAATCCTGCAAATATGAAAGCTGAGGAAAAGACACAACTGTGACTCATTAATCTGTTTATATTGCATAAAATCACCCAAGCCAGTTCTTTAACTTGAAGCCTAATTTCCTGTAAGACAAACCCATCAAGCAGTTAACTCTGTGATGCTGTCACGGCTCCCGACCCATCCACCACTAAATATCTCCGACGTTCACTGAGCGAAAATCCACTGCATGAAATCAGATTAATGTTCCTGTACAGACAGCTTTTAAACATATATCGGAACCAGTCACCGCCCGTACTTCCCTGTATCTCCAATTATGACACAGTTACATTTAAGAGAAGCTCAAAAACACACAGATATGAAAAACAGGACAGAGGCTGGCCAGTGCAAAAATCTGTCCAGACTACAGGTTGAATGTCACGATTATATGACACTAATTACCCACCAGAGAAACCTGCCATCTGGCTCTGCATCACTCTGAAAAGAAAGGAAAGTATGTCAGACTCCACAGCCTGACGCTGAGACGGAGGCAGAGTACATCTAATGGATTTTAATGGGTTGGTGAAAGTTTTTCTGAAGTGCAACTGCTGCATTGTGGTGAGCTATGTACTGTATATGTAGTTCAGTGTGGATACTAAGTGAGCTTTTGTGTTATGTAGCCATGATGATATGGTTTTGAGCCCATTTTGTACACTTTCATGCTCCATGTGTGTCTTTATCTTCTCTCAAGATCTTTGGGGTGATAAGCATGGTTTAGCAAAAAAACATCAGCATGGCCTCCCATTATCAGACGACCACAGGAGGAAGTAATCAAGCTGATTTTATGCTAGATAATTACTAATTTGTATGACATGATCCAAATATGTCTGAAGGCAAAAGTGTTTGACCCCTGCCCAACTGCCACCTACAGTACCCCTGTCTGTCTGTACCTGATGTACCTGATGGGTGGGGCAGGGATCTAGCTGGAAACACCTGGATGACACCCAGAGTTCCCAGTCTATAAAACTGATGCTCCCATATCTCAGGCTCTTCTGCTTTGCTACTTCATGGTTATATGTTTTCAGTCTCTCTTTTCTGCACCTTACCATACACACACACACACACTAGATTTCACTCTAAATCAGATGCTGCACTACAGATTTTTCTGATCTTCAAGCTTCATTTTTTGGCTGCGCTTGATAAACTGCTGAAAACAGTGTGTCTTTCCCTTTAGTCGTGGCCCATCCAAGCCAGGTTGTGACACAAAGCTTCGCTCCAAGGCTGACTCATGAGTCAAATAGAGGAAGATATTTATTAGTTTAATTCTTGGAAGATACATAAGAGTTACAGAAATTGTTTTTTATAGAATACTCTGCAAACGCCAAACTCTGTGGAGTTTGCATGTTCTCCCCATGTCTGCGTGGGTTTTCTCCGGGTACTCCGGTTTCCTCCCACAGTCCAAAGACATGCACTTACTGGGGTTAGGTTAATTGGCCAATCTAAAGTGAATGAGTGTGAATGGTTGTCTGTGTTTCTGTGTTGGCCCTGCGACAGGCTGGCGACCTGTACAGGGTGTACCCTGCCTCTCGCCCCGCGACAGCTGGGATAGGCTCCAGCCCCCCCGCGACCATGAACAGGATAAGTGGAAGTGAATGGATGGATGGATGGAAGAGAAGAGTGGTGGTTCTGATAACTCCAGTGATTGTATAGCTAGTTGTAAATGCAGTGTTAAGTAGTAAATGCTATGAAATAATATCGTGCCCATTTAAAACTACTTCAGCAGTACTTCATACATTTTGTTCATCATCACAATTTGTGTATTGTCCTCTAAAATGTGAAGCACAGACTTTATAAGACATATTGCATGTAGGCACTTTGGTGGTGACACTAAACCTCTGTTTCTCTGTGGAATCTAAAAAATAGGAAAGGCAATAAATAAATAGAAAGAGGAAAAATTGAGTGGAACCATGACATCAACTACCACAATGAAATAAGAATGATGGTGACTCCATTCTCATCTGCTTTTACCTCCAGGGTTATAGACCTCTGTAAAAACACATTATTATGTAAAATAAATATAATTCAGAACTCAGTTAATTATGCTTTTGGGCATTTAACTTTCTTCTGACCTCCATGCATGAACCATCAGCGTACTCAGCTATAAGAATCTAGTTAACATCAGTGCAGTGAACTATATGTACGTTCACTGTACTGTACTTATTTGATGCATGTTTATTCATGACACCATATATAATAAATTAAACTTGTGTCTGTATGTTCGTGTTGGGCATGTTGATTTAATCTAATGTGAGTTTGGCTTGTTAGTTCAAACTGAGCACCAGAATGGGGAAGTAAAGTGATTTAAGTGACTTTGAATGTGGTATGTTTACCAGTGCCAGAAGGGTTGGTCTGAGTATTTCAGAAACTGCTGATCTGCTGGGATTTTCCAGCACAGCCATCTCTGGTGTTTACAGAAATGATCCGAATAAGAGAAAATATCCAGTGAGCGGCAGTTCTCTGAGTGAAAATGCCTTGTCGATGCCAGAGGTCAGAACAAAATGGCCAGACTGCTTCCAGCTGAGAGGAAAGCAATAGTAACTCAAATAACAACTCATTACAACCAGAATATGCAGAACGGCATCTCTGAGCACAACACCACATCAAGCCTTGAAGCAGACGGGCTGCAGCAGTGAAAGACAACACTGGCAGCCACCCCTGTCAGCTAAAAACAGGAAACTGATGCCTGGTCTGATGAGTCTTGATTTCTGCTGCGACATTTGGATGGTAAGTTCAGAATTTGGAGTGAAGAACATGAAAAACAGGCTGGTGGTGGTATAATGGTTTTGGGGATATTTGTTGGCACGCTTTAAGCCTCTTCATACTAATTAAGCATTGTTTAAATTCCACAGCCTACCTGAGTATTATTACTGACCATATCTATCACTTTATGGCCACACTGCGCCCACCTTCTGATGGCTGCTTGAACATTTCACGAAGCTCAAACCATCTCAAACTTACTGAACCTATACCATGAAAAATTAAAGCAGCATTGATGCAACTAATGAAGTGACCAGTGCATGTTTGTGTGGAATATACCACAATCATAATTACTGTCATGCTATCATGACATTAATTATCCACCAATCCACAGAACCTACAGCACCAACTCTCCCAACTTACATTGTCTGTGTCACTACATCATTACCGTTTCATTTTGTTGCCCATACGTCCTTAATTTCAAAATTAATAATCCAGAGACAAAGTGTATACAGTGACAAACACACCAATAATTATCACCAACTCCTTAGCGATATATTGATTTATAGCCTCATTTAGGTCAGTTTTTGCTTTTACAGCACATAATTTAGTCTGAGTAATTTCAGCATTAAAAACCAATATACATATAATAACAGGACCTTTAATAGACTTTAGCTGTCATTCATTTTATGATATACACCAGAGCTTTTACTGTGCTCTTTCAAATTGTCTGCTGAGGTAAACGGCACGCGTCAGTGTCTTTGCACCAACCTTCCTTCTCCCAGAGAAGTCTAGTTAGACTCTTTTTTTCTGTTCCAGTAAAGCTCTGCTGTGCAGTCAAACTGCTACACACATTCACTACTGGGAGTCTGCCAGTATAAGCACAGTCTCTGCTGCTGGCTACTGGAGCAGTTGGGGGTTGCTTTGCTCAAGGGCACCTTGAGCTGATCCTTTTGGGGTGCCAAACAGCACTATTAGTGCCACAACCAGCTGACCCTGAAGCCAGTTCCATGCATGTGTGTTTGTGTGTGCTTAAACTGTTGTCAGCATGCGCATGAATGCTGTGTTTAATCTCTGCGCTCCCATAAACAACAAGAATTATCTTGAGAACCGACAAACCGTCAAAGAGAGAATGAGAGTGAGAAGAGATTGTGAACATGAGAGTGAAATGAAAAGGGAAGACAAAGACAGTGAGGGAAGAAAGTACTGAAGAGTGAGGAACTAAGGAAGCAAGACAAGCAAAGAGAGGGAGAGATGTCCCAGAACTCTGGCATACATAGATATTATTCATTGAGAAGATATGAATACACCCTCAAGTGCAATGCTTTGAGCCACCTGAGAGTACCCACACATACTTATGAACACAGGCGCACACAGAAGTGCTGTACAAACACAAATAATGCACAAGCACGAATGGGATAGAAAAAAAAAAGAAGAAATTCGTTCAAGCGCGCACATAAACCACACTTGCACATGCCTGCTGATAGTATACAACACATTCAGGAGACACACATAAGGAGAGGAAAGAAGAAAAGTGAAAACAGGAGAAATGAAGTGAAGAGCAGAGCTGAAAAGATTATGCCATGGAAGAGAAATAGCCCATGAGAGTTAGGTGAGGAACGCCAGGAGGGAAACTGAAGAGGAGGAGAGGATAATACATAAGTGAATATGAAGGAAGGAAAAGAGGGAAACAGGCAAGAGGGGCACGACAGACGTGAGATGGACAGAGGGAAAGAAAGAGGTAGAAACTAAGTAAGAAGATGGCTAATGGAAGAAAGAAAATAAAGAAATGGTCAGAGGAATTATTAGGAGGGAGAAATAAAAAGGATAAAAATGAAGAATTCATTCACCCATCCAAAGATGGGTAGAATAAAGGAGAAGAAGAAAGCGGTGGGTAGAGGAGGGACGGGCAGTCACAGATAACACACAGCACACAATGAAAGTGACAGCTTTGCTCCGAGCTTGACTCTGGCTGACTGTTGTTTCATTATAATCTCATAACTGTCAAATCCTGGAGCAATGGAGAGAAGGGAAGGAAAGAAACGGTAAGGGAGGGTAAAGCATGCTCATGATGGGAGACAAATAGTCAGAAAATTGGAAATGAATCCATACGTCTGGTTCAAGCGAACTGAATGCACATCGAGAGACGCAGGTGGCTACAAAGGCCGGCACACACAAACACACACAGTTTATGGTATACACACACACACACGTTCATTTGCAGTTTTGCTCACTCTCTAACTGATTTACTCAGTTACTTATTTATGGACTAATTTGGCCTTTGTTAATGTTTTTTTTTTAATTCTCAGTTTAAATTGGGTGTGACAGTAAATTCCCAGCCCTGGGGGTGGATCAAGATAATAATTGAGGCCACGACATTATCCTAGGACAGTCTATTATATCTCTTCTACCAAAACAGCAGTTATTAGGAAAAGATGTATGTTAAGAACATGATATTGCTTTTTTTTTTTTTTTAGCTCATATGCAGTTACAATGTCAGTGTATGTACAAGGTATCCCAGTGAGCTAAAAGTTGAAGCTTCAGACTGCTCTAAATGCTCTGATTCACACAGTTTCCTCTGTTACTGGACCCATATGACATTAGTGAGAACAGATATCCTTAATATAGTTATCTCATGCACACAGCTCTGGGTATGAGCACAGAAGCTAATTTGCTTTTTCACTCATTTACTCAGCCTTGGTCATCCCGTCACTTCCACCACCATCACTCATTCATTGGTCTCTTTTGCTTTAATTTACTAATTTCTTCACTCACTAACTTCTTTCTTTGCTCACTCGATGGATGCCTCACTCGCTCACATGATACTCTCTTCACTCACTCATCCAGAATGGCATCAAATGGAATATGTATAAACCAGCATCATCACTGGTGAGGCTCGTATCAGAACAGTGTAAATAGGGTAGGAGGCCACACACAGTCCCAAGCCAGCATTCTTCTACTAATGCTTTGTGACAGAATACAAACACAGCACTACCCAGGTCCTCAAAACAACAATGCTGCACTCATTTCTTTTTCTCTTCCTTTTTTTTGTTTTTTTGTTTCCAAAGCTTTGATCAATAACATCAGTATCTTTACAGACTTCCTAAAAGGGCTTTATTTTTAAGCCAAAACTAAGAAATGAACGCAAACAATCAACAAAGTGGAAAAAAATATAGCTTAAAATATTAAGTTAACAAAAAGCCAAGAAATTGAGTTTAATCTTATTCATGCATCCCACGGTGCATGATTAACAAGTTAAGTTGAGAAGCTGGAGAAAGCTGATCCTGTGACAGATTTCATCAGGAAAGACGTCACATTTACAAAGCAGTAAGACAATTTAATGGGATATCTGACTCTTCCTGTCAGAGTCATGCAGGTTCTTGTTTCCCTGCTCAGTAGATTTTTAATTGTGCAAAATTGCTAAGGCAACTTGGACTTCACTTAGATCCTGCCAATCAAACCATGTTTGCGGCGCTGTGATATTGATCGATGCTCATAACTACACAGCTCCTGTTCCACCAAGAAAAATGTGATTGCCATGCCCAAAATAAAAACACCCTTTTTACACCAACTGCTTGCAACAGCATGTCTTGAAAATATGCATCCACGCTGACTGATATAAAAACTGGATGTGCGAGCATAAAATGATCATCACCATCCTATCTCACACTGGAAGAAATACTATTGAATGTTTTCACTGCTCAGTTGTGTTTTTTTCACAGAAGGTCCTAACGATACAAAACACATGCCTTTCTCACCACATTTTGAAACTGTTTGAAACTCAGTTTCTATCGATATTTCTTTTATCTGTATATCTATACTACTCTTTTTGTTTACTTCATCTCCAATAACTCGTTCAATCAGCACAACATACATGCACATGGGATGTGCTTCAGAAAGCCCACTTGAAACATTTTTTATTAAAAAACTTAGCTGTGATGCGGACAAGACACAAAAGGAAAATGTAGAAGCAATGCACAAAGCTCAGCCATGTGCCATGCAACCATGTCATCCCACTTCCTCACTCACATACAAACCTGTGGAGTTGGACTCCTTATCTTCACAGTGTTTTTTACACTGAATAAAGCTACAGAGCAACCTAAACAGACTGCACATACACACACACATGCAGCCTCCTTTCCTCTCCTCACTTTTTTTTCCTTCATGGTCTCTTACCCGTGACGGAGATCAGCATGGGAGCCACCAGCGGCCTGTTGTTATCCAGTTTTCGGCTCAGTCGGATCTCTCCGCTGGTGTGATTCAGGAGCAGCAGGTGAAGCTCATTCCCCCTTTCAATGGTGTAGTACAGTCTGTCTGACACATCAGGATCATGGGCAGGTACCCTTCCAATTACCCCGCTGGGGAAACTGTTGGACCGATTGGACACAAAGTTGTTGAAGATGATTTGAAAGTCTTGCAGAGTTGGCCTGTTGTCGTTCTGGTCCACCAGTCGGATTCGGACAGTAGCCCGGCTGACTAAAGGTGCTGATGTGGCCTGGACTACAATGACATACTCATTGCAGGTCTCATAGTCAAGATCAATGAGTGACGTGAGCTCTCCTGAAAAGATGTCCATCTGGAAGATCTCAGGGATGTTGCCCTCTACAATTTGGTACATGATCTGAGCATTGGCACCCTCGTCGGGGTCAGTAGCTGTGATCTGGGCTACCACAGAACCCACAGCACTGTTTTCTTTTACTAAAACCTCAAAGTCATCAGCAGGGAAAACAGGAGCATTGTCATTCACATCAAGGACGGTCACCTGGATGTGGACCGGGGTTTGCTGAGAGGGCACACCATGATCAACGGCGTAAGCAGTGAGCTCATAGAATGGCACGTTCTCACGATCCAAACGCCTGCTATTTCGGACGATGCCAGATTTCGGTTCAATGGTAAAGTCTCCACCCCCGTCCTCGCCATTTTGGAAGGTGTACTGAACACGACCTTTGGCATGTGCATCACGATCAGTAGCTGAAATTTGGAGAATGCTAGTGTAGGAAGGGGCATCTTCACTCACTGTCCCCTGATATCTGGGACTGAGGAACTGAGGTGCATTGTCATTAACATCATTGACATTTACCTCAATGTATGTTGTGTCTGATTTCTGTGGTATGCCATTATCTTTAGCTGTTATAGCTAAAGTGTAGGTCATCTGGTCCTCATAGTCAAGCTCCGCCTGGAGTGTTATAGCTCCTGTTGCTGGGTCGATACGGAATTGTGGGATATTGTCCTCAAGGAAGTATGTGATTCGAGCGTTTTCGCCAACATCATCATCTGTGGCACTGATCACAACTATGGTACTTCCAGGTGGCTGGTCCTCATTCACACTAACAGAGTAATGGGCACTTTGGAAAACAGGACGGTGTGTGTTGGCATCTGTGATGTTGATGTGCACCTGACAGGTGTCATGGAGGGTTCTGTCTGAGGCAGTGACAGTGAGAACGTAACGGCGCTCCTGTTTGTAGTCCAGCGGGAGAGCTAAGGACAGAAGCCCACCCCCTCCCGCCGTGCTTATAGCAAAGCGGTTTCTGGTGTTTCCTCCTGTTATCTGGTAGGTCACTGCACTGTTGACATCACGATCCACAGCTGTGACGGTCACTACACTGGTCCCAACCACTGCATCCTCATTCAGTCTAACATAGTACTCATTTTGGAGGAACTCGGGGCGGTTGTCATTAACATCCATCACTGTGATAGTAACACTGGCTGTTGCAGAAAGGGGTGGCATGCCGTAATCTCTGGCCTCCACACCAAAGAAATAGTGCTCCACAGATTCTCTATCAAGAATGGAGCTGACAGTGACCCAGCCTGTTGCAGCATTGATAACAAATGGTGTGTCAGAGCTTGTGCCGGTTAACCTATACTCCAGGCGGGCATTGTCACCAGAATCTGTATCAATGGCTTGGATGTGGAGGATTGAACTACCAATTGGGGCACTCTCAAGAACGGATGCCTGAAATGGTGTGGAAACAAAGATAGGTGGGTTATCATTGACATCTGTCACTTGGACACTTACAATTCCAGTGTTGTTGGAGAGAGGTGGCCGTCCATTGTCCTGTGCACGAACACGGAGTGTATACTCTCGTTCGGCTTCATAGTCTAGTGGTGCCACCACCTGGATCTCACCAGTGACACTGTCAATTGAAAACTGTCCACGGCTGTTACCACTGATGATGTTGTAGTGAACAGCAGCATTACTATCCTTGTCGCGGTCTGTGGCACTGACACGGAGAATTTCAGAATGCGGCCTGACATCCTCCTTCACTGCCACGACATAGCGTTTTTCGCTGAACTGTGGCACATTGTCATTTTCATCCAGCACGGTGATAAAAACTTTAACAGTAGCAGAGCGCGGCCCTGGATCCTTCCCCTGGTCACTGGCCTCCACCTGCAGTGTGTAGTGTTCGTTTGTTTCCCGGTCCACCGATCCACGGGTGGTAATGAGGCCAGAGCGTGGGTCAATCTCAAAGGCCGCCCGTGCCACTGTAGCCGAGTCACCCACAAATCGGTAACGAATATTGGCATTGGATGGGGAGTCTGAATCTGTTGCTCTCAGCTGTAGTATGGGATAGCCTTCCTCTAAGTTTTCCTTAATCGTCTCCCTATACTCTGACTGCTCAAATATAGGAGAGTGATCATTCCAGTCTGAAACAGTAATGGACACCACTGTGGTGCCAGACAGCCGAGGGGAGCCATGATCAGTCGCTGTGACTTGGAAGTAATGCAGATCCATATGCTCTCGGTCAAGAATCTGAGTGGTGGTGATGAGACCTGTGTTTGGGTGGATGTGAAAATAGTCAGATGACCGACTGTTCGTCCGTGGAGCCATTGTGTAGCTCAACCTGCCTGCATCTCCTGCATCTGGGTCTAAGGCAGACATGATAATCACTGAGGTGCCAGGTGGCTGGTTTTCAGCTACATGTACTTGGTAGGTGTACTGGGAGAAATGGGGATGCCTGTTGGCTGCGCGTCTAGAGCGAGACCAGGGCATGGAAATCTTCCTCTCCCTTTCTCCCTGTGAGGTTTCATCATCTGCCACTATTATCAGTTGTTCCAGGCTCCTCTCTCCCCTTGAACTGTGCCTTTTCTCTTCCTCCCCCTCCACCTCCCGCCTTTCTCCTCCCTGGTGGCTTTCATCCCCCCGACTTTCTTTCTTTCCTTTTTTGCTATCTGGCTGTGTGATGGTGGTGCTACTGCCCCTATCCTGACCCTTCTCTCCCTCTCTCTCCTCTGCCTGGTTTGCCTTTGTTATTCTCTTTTCCCTCTCCCACTCCTCCTCCTCTTCCTCCTTTGCCCCTGGTTGTCTCCCTCCCATCAGCCGCGCCTCTCTCTGGCCCTCCCCCACCTGTAATTTTCCTCCCCAAACAGAGGCAGCAGCAACAGCAGACCCCTCGAAGCCCTCTTCCTCCCTCATCGCATCCTTCTCCCTTTCTCCTTCAGCTCCCATCTGCCGCCCATTTGACTGTCTGACACTTTCGGGCTCTAATGGCACTTGCTTACCGGATTTTAATTGCATATGTGCACCGTCGTCGCGCTCGGTAGCTGAACAGTCAGTAGAAATGCTGCCAGCGCAGCCTGAGTGAACCATCTCTCTCAGTGCGCTTTCCCACAGATCTTGCTGCTGTGTTTGGTCATGCCACAGCGATTTCTCATATCCATTTACCTCGTCGCCTCTCTCCTCTTCCTTGTTATTATTATTGTTGTTAGTGTTGAACGTGCTCGACAAAAACACGCGCCCAGCGTCTAGGGGAGCTGTCCGTCGTGCTGAAAGCACGTCCTCCACAAGGGGGAAGTGAAGCGAACGCGGAGAGTCCACCTGCCACGTGGTTAGGTTAATTTTCGAGAAAAACGAGAGGTACTTTGTTGTAGTGTGATCAGGCTGCGTGAGAAGATGTGGCTGCATTGCTGTCGCTGAGTGACTGGGAGATATAACGGGAAACTTAGCAGGCGAGGAAAAGCCTGAGTCACCGGGATACTCTGTCTCTGAAGTTGCTCTCACTTTTTCGGCAGATAGACGGAGCGCTGTGACTAGTCTTCTACTCTGTGCACTATCGTCTGTTTCTGTTTGAGTGGGCGTGTTAACTTCTGAGCCAGAATATTTTGACGCGGTTTTAGGAATGGTGATTTTGTTGGATGGAAACTGTTGGCAGGGCGTCTCTGTGATGCTGCTGAGGGTAAATTGAATGAGGAGATTCCTCTGAGCTATGCCTCCCTTGGGTATCGTCAATTCGGCTAAATATCCATCCCCCATTTCTTCTCTGTCTAAATAACCAAAGCAAGCACTGGGACCCACCCTGTCCTCCCTGCTCTCTCTCCGGGTTTGACTTCTCTGCCCCTTAGTTGCTGGTACTGATTTCCCCTGCTGAAGCTCATTATTAGTACTACATGAGAGCGTCAGAATCAGAAAAGGCAAACCATTATCCGGATAATTAGATAAATTAATGTGTTTGTTGCCATGATTCATTCCTCCTCCTCTTCCATAATTTACCTCTCTACTCTCATTCTTTTCCTTCCCTTTATGATTAATTCTGGCACGCTTAGACCTTGCTTCACAGAGAGGAGGTAACCAACAACAGAGATGCGCCCCGGTACCGTGGCTAATCTCTGCTAGCGCGCTACACCTGTACGCTTCCTTCCTCTTATCTCCCCCACTTCTCGGCCCTCGTTCATTCTCTCTAATGCACCCCGTCAGCCCGCTATCATCACCCCTCTCCCTGCTCTTGTTGGGATCGATAACATTATGCCAGCCCAAATGAGAACAATTACCAGGCCTCCTGTTCACGCTTACTGAGCCATTAAAGCTCTTCTCGCTGTTGCCGTTCCTGTAAACTGGTCGTTGCTGAATGTTATGAAAATTACACATGCAATCCATTTGTGATGCCCGGATACAGTCTGAAGTGTTGGTAAAAGTGAGCTTGAATTTTAATGTGTGGTTTGAAGCATCAGCCTGTGGTGAAATGTATCCAGAAAGATGATGAATGCAGTGAGAGGAACCGGCTGGAAAGAGGCCAGGTGAGGGAGTGTTTGCCACGGAGAGGGCTTGTTTGTCGGGGTTTGGCCAATGTGTCGGGGAGCACCATGTAACAAGCAGTCTGTTCACCTCAGGAGCCCTCTCACACACCTCTCCCCATCTCCTCTCTCCACTTCCGGGTACCCCGTACAGGCCAGAGGCGTGCACAAAGGCTCTGGCGGCACCACGTTTGGCGAGGTGTGGTCGCGACGCCGGCCACCGTTGCGCGCACGCTCTAGTCCTTTGTACTGCGCCGTTTTTTACCGTTTTGAACCGGCAAGGGGGTGGAAACAGGTGAAGTGGGAGGTGAAACAACGCCCTTTCTACTGAGCCTTCCTCCTTCCACTCTCTCTCCTCCACCGACGCCATCGGAGTTCAACCTGCTCCTAATACCGGGGTGGAGTTCGAGAGTAGGTGGCCATGGAGCCGGGGGGCCGTATGTAGTCTCCCAAAACGTCCCGACTTCTTTCAGCCCTTCTTTCCGCGTCCCCTCCGCTCCATCCAGCTGATATCCTCCCAGCGTCTCTCCTGCGCGCTGCACCCCAGAGCATTCCTCACTCTGTATCCGCTCCACGGTCCACCTGCTTGGGCGTAGATTCCAGCTGCCCCTCGGCGACTCCCTTGCCTCTTCGCACTGGTGTTGCTGATGCTGATGGCTCACTTTACCGGCGTCTCGGTAGCAGAGGCCCGGGGTCCATCTGTTGGAAACTCCTCCTGTATTCACCGTCCCCGGGGTGAAGGCGAACAAAGGGCCGAGGAGAAGCAGGTGGAGTGCCAGAGATGAGAGCAGGAGCGGGGTAAAGCCCGGTAGCGGTGCAGCCATTTAGTCTTTTCCTTTCTCTGTATCTCCCCTCCTTTCTCCCTCTTCCACCTCTGCCTATTTTCTCTTTCTCTCACGAGTGTACCTTCCCTTCTCCCCGTTACTTCTCTCTCTCCCTCGTTCCGGCTATGTGGCCAGTTCCAGGACCGCCAGCACCGCCCGACACCTTCCCCCAGGCTCCCCCGTCTCTCTGTCGGCCTGGAGAGTTGGCATCTACCCGCTGTGGTCCGTGGAGCTGGAGGTCTGAGCGTTAGGAGCGGCGAGGCAACAGCATCTCTCCTCCCGTTCATTCACATCCAACATGGCTCACACACTCACACTGACTGACTGGCTGACTGGCTCACACACTAGCCTTCAGAGTGTGTGTGTTGTGTATCTGCATGTATGTGTGTGCGCGCTCCTCTAGCAGTGGCGGAGGCAGGCTACTATCCATCCACACACACACACACATACACACACAATCACGCTCTCCTCCTCTCTCCTTTTCCACCCCTCCCCCTACTGCTTGCATCTCTACAGCCTCTCTCTCTCATAATGGTTGGCTCCGGTGCGCAGGGCTGTTACACAGCACCCGCGGCGGTCGCCATGTCCACAACTGGAATATGAGGTAGAAAAAAAGCAGCTTATCTTACACAATCACACCGTCATCACCGTATCGTCTGGTGAATTGTCGTCTTAACTAATTTCCCCGCAGGTCTGTTACCTTTCACCGAGATTAGCGCAGCGTGGCTGAGTCCTAGAAATTAGAAATTGTCTTTATTGCATTTTTTTAAATGATAAAATGACATTTTGTAAGAGTGATTTTGGACGGACAAGAGCAAAAAAGTAATTTTTAGAAACTTTACTTAAAGGGGAAAGACTGTGGTAAGTTTAGTTCTCCTGTGATAAAGCATTTCTGTTTATTATATGATATCCAGGATATTTAATTTCCTGGAAATACGTCAGTTCCTCAAAATTTGCCCCCCGCCCCCATCGATTTTCTTGTCTGTATCAGTCCATGCAGAATATGTCAAGCAGCATCTTATGTTCCAGTCCGGTGATGTAAGCTTAGGTTAGCTCAAGGAAAAGTGACGTCATCTTGCATCCACGAGTAATTCACGGACGAACACACACCGAGAGAGCGAGAGAGAGAGAGCAGGGGAGTCCCAGAGGTGTCACCCCCACATTATACTATAGAGGTTATTGTGATTATATCAGTAGTAAAGGCACATCCGCCCAATCAGGCAGTCATCCCTATTTAACACTAATTTGTGCATGGCTAAATGGGCAGATCCATTTCCTGATACTTATTGGGGGAAAAAAAACATTATGCAAACATGTTGGCTACAAATTTCCTCTATTTGCTCACATCTTCATATTCAGTACCAATTTGTAATGCAGGCTGGGTGGTGTAGTTTTTCTAACGACACGGATGAAACTGATTATGATTTATTCCTGTTGATGGGAGGAGATGCACAAGGCGTGTCAGTCGGGGATGCCTGCATCAGCACCCAGAGAAGAAGGAAAGCAGCCAAAATCTGATCTCTGGTGCTGCCAACATCTGTGCATACAGGTACATGCATATCCACCCCGTGTTTTTGCTTTCCTTTTGTCTGTGTTGCATGTCTGTTGTTGTCTTAGTCTATATTTTTGAACTGATTCCTATTGCATTTGATAGAAAGATAATAGGAAATCCCCCAAACTGGGGCAATTCATTTCTCATTCCCTTGAGGCCTTAGCAGTGTAGTCTTGTCTGACTCTCAAAGTGGTATCAAAATCATTTTCTACCAGTTATAAAAATATCCTGCAATATTAAAAAAGTACACATACACATAGGGGGAATGTTTACAAAATAGCATATCGTGTCACCTGTGTAATATAACCTCAGTTCAGTTCCTCTCCCAAGAGTCCAGCTACTGCTCTCCTCAGTTCCCAGATGTTTACTTACAGTTGTTAAAAAAAAAACAAAAGAGGGGATGCTGCACAGTGGTAAGGACGGCATGTCCCAACTTTTTTTTTTTTAGCATGTAACTGCCATCAAATTCAAAATGAGCTAATATTTTTCTGAGCATGTTTTCTCAGTTTAAACATTTAATATGTTTTATATGTTCTACTGTGAATACAATTTGAGGTTTATGAGATTAGCAAATCATTGCTTTCTGTTATTATCAATGTTTTACAAGGTTTCCCAATGTTTTTGGAACTGGGTTTGTATTTGGGACAGACTAATATAATTGTGACACAAAATGTCACACAACTGTCTGAAGTAACTGGGTTGTAGAATTCAATTGGACTGTTATAAGACAACTTGAGAAACCGTGGTGCTGAAAATGATTCCCTGAAAGTAAAAAAGAAGAAAAGAATCACTTTGTCAAAGTAATGAGAATCCATGTATCAGCACAGTGCTATCAGGTATCTGTCAGACATAAAAACAGTTGTGTCAACCATAAAGGTGCACACAACATTACTTTCTAATTGTTCTGACTTATAAACAAACACACACTGGTCAAAGAGTCTTTTCTCTTTAAGCTCAGATGTAACCACAGCTGTGTAAATCAAAAATAAATGTCACAAATAACTGTTCCTACAATGACCGTGTCTTCATCTGTCTGTGTGGTTCAGTCAGCTTGGAACCTTTCTTTCTTTTTGTTCTCAAAGCTGACAGAAGCTTGGAGCACCGCCACAGCAATATGGCACTCCGAAATGCATATCCTCCTTTTCCAGAAAAGATTTGGAAGCACACAAAAAAGGAAAGAATATTCTCCCTCCCTCTCACCCTCCCCTCAATGAGTGTCAGCAGCCTGCCTCCACCCTCACGCTCTGTCCCCGGGATTTGCTACCATTTTTTTTTTCTGTCGTGCGTCCAACAGCCTCACACGCCAGTGTCAGCGAGTGTGATTACTGTGGAATGTAGGTTATTGTGGCGCAGGCTGGCGGCGTTAACAGGATTTGGAATGGGTATGTGTCGGGGGAGCATGAGGATGTCTAGACAAGTTGTGACTAGGCAGCGTGAGAAACAGTGTGACAGGTATTATGCAGTTTACACATTCAGCAATGACAGTTTAGATGTAATGATAGCTTTTCAGAAACACAGCGGAAGCTTCTGTTTGCCACCAATCAGGGTGGGGTCAGAGGTCAAAGTGGCCCGTGGAGCACTTTAACAGGGCAGCTGGTTGCTGACTGAGTCTCTAATTAGACAAAGGTCTTTCTTTTTGCTGCACTGTCTCCAAAACCACAGAAACTGACACTGGAATAGTTTATTGTTACAGCGTTCCTCACTAGAAAATTACCACACTAAGGCTATTACAGTTTTAATTTCAGTCATTGTAGCACAATTACCAGTAATTAAATCTCATTGTTATCCTCTTTCAGTGTGAGAATGCAGCTCAGTTATGCAAAAGCTGCATTATGTTTCCTCCAGCTGAGAAAAGGAGTTCACAGATTTCAAAGAAATCATCAACCATTCTACGCTAAATTCCTGAATTGGATTTTATTGTCCTAAAACTGGAGCAGACCACTGGTAATTAGGGATCTTTGTTTTCAGGATGAGGTAAACTGAGGCATTTAATTTTTTTGGCAGCATAAGTGGCCACACTTGAGATATCAAGATGTAATGTTACAGAACATATGACCCCTTTTAGAACAGACACTACAAAGTAACAGAGCTCTTTGATAGACTAATATATTATCAAAGATGTGAATATACATTAAACTATGTCTTATAGTCTTTATCAATACAATGAGAGGTGCAACTTAAATTACACATTTAACATAAATAAAAATTCTCTTCATTTCATAACTTTAATCCTTGTTTGCCCTTGAAAGTCTTTGAGGTATTAATAGTCCCTGGTTTATCAGGGCGCATAAAATCCAGACAGCAGTGAATCCACCAGGGGAAATTTTCTGGCATGAAGTAAATCAGGTTCCTATTCTGGAAGATAGACAGCCAATTATACCGACTCTAATAACACCAGAAGGTGAAAACTCACACAGGCTGTTGGTTTATAAAACTTTCTGAGATGTAAACAGACCCAGGCTGAATACCAAAATAAAATAGTTTGTACATCATGAAGTAAACAACATAAGTCTCATTTGCACTAAAGAACACACCATCAGTGTCCATCAGCCAATCAGCCAATCCTTTATATATATATATATATATATATATATATATATATATATATATATATATATATATATATATATATATATATATATATATATATATATATATATATATATATATATCCCCACACTTCCACCCCAAAATATTCAGAAATAATCAAAATGTATTAAAAATGAAAAGACTGGATATAAACATATTCCACTTGTCAGTTTTTGATGGGAAAGTCATAACACCATACCAATTAGAACTCTTCACTTCAGCCAGGATAGGCACCCCCCACCCCCAACCCTTAATTGGATAAGTGGAGTGGATGGATAGATAAATAACATTTTTCTTAAAGGTGTCAGTAATTACTAATGTCGGTTCTGGTGAAAGAAGAGCAAATTCGTGAGTGACGTTCAATCCATCTCTAACATTAGCTGTCAAGTCTAAGAGATCTAGAAATTTAATCACCCAGAGATTCACCCAGCAACTAAAAACAGGCTTATTCTAAAATGAATGTTTTTATTCTGTTATATCTCTAAGAAATCCCACATGCAGACTGAATGAAGTTTCAGTCAGTGATTGTATGTTGCCATGCATGTGTAGTTTGTGTAGCTTGATGAAGCAGAAGTCTTACCTGAGCAAGACCTATGACACTCACATCTACGTTGGAGCCAAAGTGGCTCCATAACTACAGCCTTGGTACGCTATAGCCTAATCAGCTGTTAACTGCTAACAGACTCTAATGAGGAGAGAGTGCCCTGAGAAACCCTCATTAAACCTAATGAAAGATCCTGGAAATACAAAAGCATACATTCCTAAAAAAGTTCGCAAACTGCCAAAAAGGTCAAATTCTAGTGCTAATAAGGGCGTTCAGCCCCCACTGTATTTATTCTGATTGGCAATTTGAAAAACTAGGTGAAGATTACATCACCAATATTAAGACCTTGAAGAATCCCCAATGCACTCTTGAAAACTCCTGAATTATAAATAGGACTGGCTGTCAAATCAATTAAAAATCTGATGTAAATCAGCTGGGGCTGAGTCCTGCTTCCCTGTTGCTCTAATTAAGCAAACAAAATGATTCAGCATGTCTCATTAAATAAACACATTTAAAAAAATTAACTTACCTTTGATTTGCGCATTCATTTTTGTCTTGTCAATGACAATCTACTAGGATTTTACATTCAGCCAATGTGACTGTTTTGTGTACCTTTATTTTTATTCTGAGCAACTGGCCAGATTAATTAGGTGAAGTCTAATTGACGGAGCGCTGAGTGATGGCATGGAGGGAATGCTGTGCCACTTACAGCTATTTATAATGGATCAGGGAGGAGGTGCTGACTATAAACACTAAACGAAAATGACTGACAGACAGTTACTACAGGACCCAGTGGGACACTGACATCAGAGTGGGAGAGTGAGGATGACTGGAGGAGGGTGTAAGAGGTTAAGAAAGGAGCCAAATGATAAGCTGCTGTAACGCATAAATCTTGAAAAATTTCGGTGTTTTTTTTTTCTCTCGTCCCCCTGGAGGTTTCTCTTCTGCCCACACTGACTATTATCTGTGAAATGGCCAAGTTAACACTTTTAACATGAATGTGGATATTGATATTCAAGAAAGTGACCACTACAAAAAAATACAGCTGCAACAAGTGTTTGATCTGAGACATGAAATGGTAGCTAAAGGGTAAAAAAGCAGAATGAGAAAGAGAGGAAAGAGTGAGATGGAGGAGATGAAGCAAGGTAATGAGGTCCACCTCAAGAAAGTGTAAAAAAAAAAAAAGCCAATTCACAGGAGACACAAATATCTTTGAGCTTTTTAAAAATAAATTTGTCATAAAATATACAAAATATACACAATTTAATATGTAAGTATCCTTTTTTATGTAAGCAACATTTCTCCTTCTTACATTGTAATTATTGTTGAGGATAGCATGCTGCATTATACAAGGAGTGGGACTTTTCTTTCTTATGTTATCATTACACATTATTTATTGGGGTGAGGGCTGTCATACACTTTATTTTATTTGCAGGTGCATTCCAAAGGGAGGTGCTTTGGCATGTCATTTGATTCAGAAGGGACAAACCTGAAGTCCAAAAAGAAATATTAAAAGGCATATCTAAATTATTAATAGACAAAATACATGTAGATACGCGGGGCAGACTCCTGTTGCCATTATAAAGAGAGGGACGGAGGCTGACAAAGTTGCTCAAAAAATGAATATTTTTAAGAAAAATCTCTTTCCTTTAGTCCTTTCTGTCTCCCCATTCCCCCAAATTTTTCTCTCACAGGTGTAGTTTTATTTTCTTTACAGCAGGGGGTATCATTATAGGTGGAAAGTGCTGGCAATTCATTTTTGAAAGGCATGTGTTTACTTTTTATTCAATTTCTGGTCTACACGTTAGTGGAGAAATGTATTCTAGCTGTCATTTCTGCACTTGCTAATTTTTTACATGTCACTGCAAAGTGGTGGCACTGACACCAAAACAACACACACACACACACACACACACACACACACACACACGACACAATATCAGGGGGAAAAAAGGGTGCATTGTAGACCCCCTTCCAGGACCATGGAGAGCTACCTGCTGCGCGATACTGACAGCACCTTAAGAAACGAACTTGCTGGCTTCAGCTTGTTAATATCATGAGTTAGTGTGCAGCCTTTAATAGCCTACCACTCGTCATGGAGTAAGAATTAAGCAGACCTAATTCAAATGAGAAAATCTTATTCCCGGGTTAGCTGAGGTAATGTGGGTCAGGAACAGCTGGATGCTGCCACAGCTCCACTCTACTGCCGCCTGCTCTGCAACCCATTAATAGCTGCATTAATGCACACATGAACAGAATATCTAATAGTATTCTCTAAACAGGAAAATAACACAGATTTCACGTAGCTTCATGTACCTGTTCTAACAAGCTTGAAATGGCCAGATGTTTTGTCAACTTTTGCAAAATAAAAGGCTCCTGATATAAACAGTTTTATGCTGACTAAAGCAAATCAAATGGAGCAAGTGTGCAATGCAAAACATATTATGACCCTGCATTCAAATTAAAGAAGAGGCAGAGAGCAGGCTTTCATCTGCATTTCAAAAATTGCTCTGCTTGGGGGAAGCAGTGCTGCATTTCCTGTATGTTACATACAACACAAGTTATTTCATGAATTGGATTTTTTACAAGACCTCTGGGACTTTTCATTCATTACTCAGCCCTGACATTTTCTAGCATTTCCTGGGAGAAATGTTAAGTTTGTCTCCAAGTTAGTTTTGTAGGGATGATCACACTGGAAGCTTTGCTGTTTCTTCCACTTATGTGCGTGCTGGAAAAGTGGCATCCAACACTTAAACAACACTTACAGCTTAGAGATCCAGTGATACATCCCCAGCTGGTGGGATGTTACTGTTTATCAGTGATGACGCCTGATATGATGGCCAGAGTACAAATGTTTACTGGTCCTGGACTCTAGTAAGGACAAAACTGAGGCCTGTTTAAGTGGATTTCTTCTTCTGGCCAAAGTAGTAAAGTGTATGTGTGCTTGTGTGTATGTGTGGTGCAAGTAGGCTGGTCTCCATGTGCTGATGGATCAATAACCGTCTGACTCCTCATGGGAAGTCTCCTCGCTGCCTCGAGCCTCCAGGCAGAGGCCAGTGTTATTTCTGTCGGTGTGGGTTTCCATGGGAACAGTCAGTGAAACTGTGTGTGCACTGTGTATGTGCGTGAAACTGGGGGGGGGGTATACACACAGACCGGAGAATGACTGCTCTTGTGTGACTGCATGCATGTACACATGTGTGTGTGTGTGTGTGTGTGTGTGTGTGTGTGTGTGTGTGTGTGTGTGTGTGTGTGTGTGTAAGATAGAAAGACAAGATGAAAGGTGAGCACAGAGGTCAAGGGAGATGACAAAAAAGAAAGCTAAAAACATGAGTACAGAAAAAAACATGTGCCCACATTCTCACACACACACACACACACACACACACACAGTCACATCTGCATGCATGCGCACAAAGAGAGAGACAGATAAGCATCAGACGGGAACGAAAAAAAGAAAGGGCCAGTCTTAAGGTCGTCTGGTGTCCTCAATGGTTTTTTCAGCTCGCATAAAACTCCCCTCTGATTGCCGGCTGCCCTCAGCCTTTTGCTTTTCTGTTGATCCATTCTGCAGAGCGAAAATATGAAGAGAGGGTGGGGTGGGGGGTGGGGTTGTGAATGTGGTGAGGCAGGCCACAGGCTGTCTATAACTGGCCTCCACCTCCCAGCAACCCCCTCAAAAACCAGTGAGATCCCGAGGAGGCCAGCAGGTGGCCCCTGGCCTGCTGCTCATCTGTCCAGTTTGGAGGTGATGCAGTCGTGATGCATATTTAACACAGGGTGGAGGTGACAGAGGTGGCATTGTGTGTGTGTGTGTGTGTGTGTGTGTGTGTGAGAGAGAGAGAGAGAGAGAGAGAGAGAGAGAGAAGGTGAAAACACATTGCCAGTCAATGACTGAAGAGCCACTTGCTGGAAAAGCCCCCCTCTAACATCCTACACACACACACACACACACACACAGACACTTTACATAGCATATGGCAGCAGCTGCCCAGCGCGTGTCGTGATTGTGTGAATTAGAAGCAGAGTTGCGCGCACATGAATAATGAGGCTCGCCTCTCTTCGGGGACGCGCCTCCCATGATGAAAAGAAGAAAGAATTATGGGAAGAAAAGAGGTGAAAACCTCCCGTGGAGGTTCTCCTGTGATCCATAACTATGATTTACCAGCTGGCTACTCATTTCTCTCTGTTCTTAGTTCATTTTCTCTCATTCTCTCTCTTGTTCCCATTCAGTTCCCATTAGCTCACTTTACATTGTTTCACTTCAGGATGTCGTATCAGGTGTCCTCACTGCCAGAAGCAATTAGGTTGTAAAGCTCACCTTCACTGCTAAAGATGTTCATCTTTTTTAACGGCTCCATAACCTTGTCAAACTAATGTTTTATCTACTAGTTTAGGGAAAAGTAACTCTTTATAATTATTTATAACTGCTTCTCTATAAGACAAATTTGCTTTTTCCTGTACTCCAGGTCCTAGTAGATTTTTACAGAGGTGTCAACTGCATATGATACTCCACCATGAAGTTTGATGCTGTGACTTACACCATAAAGCTGCTTTATTAGGATTTCATATTAATTTAACAGAACTGTCCTACAGCAAACAACTTATTTTAAGTATAAGCAATAATAAAAGTTTGTATTATTTACCTAAAAAAAATCCAGAATATGCCTTTGGGAATACTTCTTTTAATAGTGGCTCTGCTTTGCTACCCTCGCCCCTCCACCACTGCTTAATCAATTGTAAAGAACAGGGTCCGCAACCCAAATGGAAAAGGTAACAAAATTAAAAGTGGAGAACAAATGTGCTTTTGCCTCTGGCTCTATTGAAATACAAAAGAACACACCTGTGTTTAAGGAGGAATGCTGTTAATCTTCCATTTAGGTGTATAAGCTCCCAGTTTCTTCTGTGGCTGGTTGTAAACATCAAACATTGTCAGAGGCACAGGCCTACATCCTTTCTCTTTACATTAGCTTCCATGCTAGTCACTAGCTAACAAAGCTCCAGGTACTAGCCAACTGATAGCTAATGATAAATTTATGTTAGGTATACTGCTACTTTGATATAGTACATATTCTAATACACTGCTCAAAAAAATAAAGGGAACACTTAAACAACATGATATAACTCCCAAGTAAATCAAACTTCTGTGAAATCAAACTGTCCTCTTAGGAAGCAACACTGATTGACAATCAGTTTCACATGCTGTTGTGCAAATGGAATAGACAACAGGTGGAAATTATTGGCAATTAGCAAGACACACTCAATAAAGGAGTGGTTCTGCAGGTGGGGACCACAGACCACTTCTCAGTACC
>JAMQGT020011956.1:0-16054 GCA_024447675.2 Pterophyllum scalare | reverse complement strand
AAGCTTGACCAAAACAGGAAAGTTTTAAGTCTAAGCCTAAAAGTAAATAGGCTGTCTGTCTCCCAAATCCAGAGTGGGAGCTGGTTCCACAGAAGAGGGACCTGAAAGCTCAAGGCTCTGCCTCCCATTCTACCTTTTAATTCCCTAGGAACTCTCACAACAGGGTGCCATCTGCAACAGGACACCACTGTCTGAAAAATGAACCTTAGCTACTGATGACCTTAGGCTAACATTAGCTAACTTACAATCAAAGAGAAGTAGCCCAAAGACAACAGAGATGCTGAGCATATTCTCTGACAGTCATATTAACATGACACAAAATTCACTTTACCTTATGTAGCTGATTCATCATGTTCTGTATATTCTAATTTCAAACTGTTGGCTTCAGTTGAAGTTCACGTTCTGTTGTCAACAGACAGTTAATAACTAACTGAAAACTCATGCACCCCCAGACAGTCCTAGCTACCCAGTGCCTCCTGGGCTGGGTTGCACAGTTCAGATTTACCCTTAGTGTTTATGTGAGGTACAAAGATACAAATACAGTGCCTATTGTGTGAAAGCAAGCAATTAACAGAGAGAGAAAAAGCATCAGTGAAGTGGAGGTAAGCAATGTCCTCCCGGCATCTTGCCAATGAGCAAACACACATCTCAGCTATGTTGGGGCTATAGCCACCAGTACAGTGCATATATGTTGGCAATACATCACTGCACTGTGCTGGATGGTATGCAACTGACTACGTTCCTCTATAATGCCAATGTGGTGCTGTCTGGGAAGGGAAGAAATATATGCAAATCTAAATTAGGGATGTTTTCCAGATGCTGTAGAATACGACATGGGGGAAAACCAACAACAACAACAAAACATGAATTTCATGCTTCTTGTCAATAATTGCAGTAATGACATATTCATTAAATATCTGTTGTGTGCCTATTTCAGGATATGAAACATTCAGTATTCAAAATATCTGTTGGATATCTATTTTTGGTGCATTAATGTACAACATTTCAAAACTAGATAGATCAAAGATAAGATTATTGTGCAAAGTGGATTGACTATTAAGATATTACACTTATATTTCATGCATGAGTATCTGGAGTTGGGATTTTCCAGTGTCCAATCTTGTCTTTTTATGGAGATATTGCAAAAATGCATCTGTCCAAGACCTGTATATTGTATATAAATTAATGTGCAAAGAGCCCTGAGAAAAGATCTTCAGTGGATTAAATATTGGGATTAAAATACCAATATTCAGTATTACAGCTAAGATTTCAAACCTCTACAAAAAAGGTTAGAGGAAGAAATGTCAAAAACTGACAACAAAACGGCTTCTCGAGGACCCAGTAAAGGTTTAAACCCCCAGTTACCTGGGTCAGAAAGAAATCACAGTGAGATTGAAATTACTGAAGCAGAGCCATAACTCCAGGTCTCAGCTTTCGTGATATGTTAGCAATCAAAACAGACTTCACCCTCCCACAACTTCATACCATACTAAAAGGGCACTATAAGGAGGATAGCTCCATTGACCTCTGTCAATGACTGATAAATATCACTTAGGAAAGTCCTCACAGAACTTTCTATTCAGGGCAATAGAACTGAAGGAGAGACTCCTCGTGTCATCTAGGGAACCAGGCACAGATGAACAATAAAACACTCAATTGATACAGAAGAAGGTCCTGCGAGCTGTTGATACAAGTTTGCGTAGTGACAATGTGAAATTTAAAAGCTACATCAATGATCCAGGAGTCACTGATGATACAAATGAGGTAGTATTTGTCTTAACATTTGAGTGGGAGGGGCAACACAACTTCAGAAAGAACATCAGAGAACCTAAAATGAGAGAGGCAGAGGCACAACGAGTGCAGGAGACAGTAATTGGTGCAGTGGGTGGAAGAGACCAACCATTCTCCACTCTGCAACAGTTAAACCTGCTAAAACACCATCCACAGTGGCTCAAAGAAGAAGCAGAGCTCCTTGATATGATCAATCAACTGAAATGAGAAATAACTGAAATAAAAAGAGTTATTTGCGAGTCACACCAACCTTCCCCTTCACACTGTCCAAGTATCAAACAGAGCTGCAGGATTTTCAGGACAACAGGAGGGAAGAACGGTGTGACTATTGCTTCAAATGTGGACAAAGTGGTCATCTGTCCGGAGGAGGGGGACCTGAAGAAATCCCACAGACAGGTCAGCAAGCACTGTGTCATCGCTCTCATTGCCATCTGGTAAATCATCAAACCAGAGTGAACAAAGTGGCTAGCAAGACTAGAGAAATGAAGCAGTCTCTGTTAACCTCTTCTCCGGAGGATGGTGACGAGAGCCCAGCTCCTGAAGGTGATTGGGAAGAAGCATATGATTGTCTGCCTGCTGTATGGAGTGAGAACAAGAGTGCTATGGGACACTGAATCACAGGTTTGCCTCATAAATGAAAAATAGAGACAACAAAACATCCCACATACTAGAGTCAGGAGTTTAACTGAGATCATTAGGCCTTGTATATTAGATGGGAGGGCAGTAAATCAGACACCTATTCCTTTTTCTGGGTGGGTTGAAATCAAATTTAGGTTGCCCACAGAAGTTGGTGCACAATTTGAGCTTCTAGTGCCAGTGTGCCAGCTCATGAAGATAGGATGGCGGAGGAGCTAATCACTGACTTCAACATGATTGAAGGCCTGTTGGAGAGGTAAAGAGAGCCACCTCATGTTGTGACAGGCTGTTAGCACAGCATTTTCTATTCACTGTAAGAAAAGTGTTTAGGGTGAGAGCAGGCCCACTCCCAGAGTGCTCGGATTTTCTGTTTGAGCCAAATACCCACCCACATCCTGCATTTCCCAGAGGGGTTGGGGGTCGAGAAGAGTGTAGTACATTTATAGCAAGGTACCTGGTTCTGCATCACCCTCCCAATCACTAATAACACATTTAATGAGATCTAACTGCCTCCAAGAACTCTCCTCAGGCAAACTCAGAGGGTTAGAACCGTCTACCCAACCAACACAAGACCAGTGGAAAGAAAACAAACAGAGAAACTAATATCCACTGATCAAGCACCCACATCACCAACCAGTCAGATGTCAGCAGAGGAAAACAGAACAATCAGTGGCAGTGAAGGCAAATGGGACCCTCCAGTTCGTCTTGACCACCTCCCTCCCAGCAGCAGAAGCTGAAGCAGTTACTAAGGGAGGGGAGTAAAGTCTTGCTCATGGTGAACATGATATTGGCACAATATCCTCTCTGCAGCTCAACATTCACCACAGCATCCCCACACCTGTAAGGCACACATGTGTATCAGTACCAAAACCCCTTTCATACAGAAGTAAAAGAGTACCTTGAAAACTTGTTAAAAAGTTGAAATCCTCATATGCCATCCCAGTTGTATGTATGTGGGGAAAAAAGGGTAGTATCCTCCATTTGTGCTGTGAGAATAGGGAGCTAAACATGATCCCTGACCACCATCCAATACCACACATACAGGACAAGCTCGACACCTTGAAAGAAAGCTCCTCGTCCTTTGTCTTAGATCAAGGAAAGGTCTACCACCAGGACATCCTGGAGGACTCAAGCCGTCTCTTCACTGCATTTATGGATAATATGCTCATATATATATATATATATATATATATATATATATATATATATATATATGACATACTTGCAAAAGAAATAAAAAGAAATCAGGAAGCAGGATCTGCCTGTTTGAGGTCTCGTTTTTTTTTTTTTTTAGGCAGACCACTATGGTGAGACAATGAAAAGACTGTGAATGGATCAATACATCCCTGCTATCCAGCTCTTTCTGTGGTCACACAACATCTGAGAGGCTGATGCTGGACTCAGCAGCATTGCAAAGACTATACTTTGTGATCTAAACCCATCAATAAACACTGATAAGCATATACCATCTGTGAGGCATACAGTTTCCTGGTAGATGACAATGATCCTGTTAAACTAGCACTGGTTACATTTGTGTTGGTAGACCTGCTATAAGCACATAGTATAGTAACACATTGCTCAGTATTTTTCGTGTGTGATTTTTATAAGTTTTTGTTTAAAGCGTGCTTGTGAGGGGAATTAAAGAAAAAGATGTGCTAATAGTTACATTCTGGCCATTTTGTGTCTCATCGCAATCATGGAAAATGTAAAATATATCATAATCCAACTTAACTTTGAAATAGGAAGTGTGAATAAACTTTGCACTGCTGTCAGTGAGTCAACAGGTGTAACACCATCACTGCAGGTGGTGAAACATTTTTTGGAGGAAGAGGATAAAACCTGTGCAGATACATTTTTCCAGAAATTGAGTACTGGTTAGTGTGACTGACAGTTTCAGGCTGATTTGGTTGACATGAGTGAGTATGCTACAGATAATGACAATGTGCAATACTTGCTGACATGCATAGATATATGTTTTGAATACACATTGTTTAGATGTCTTAAAACAAAGGCAGGAGCATCTGTCGCAGCTGCTTTTGAGGATATTATATCATCACGCATTCTTCAACATCAAGTGAGATTAAATCTAGCATGGTGGCAGTGCCTCCTCAGTTAGATCTAATCCACCTGTGATGGTGAAATTCCTCCTGAGCACACAGAATGTGTAATAGGCTGCATTCTTTGTTTATAGCTGCATTTTGTAAGTGTAACACCAATCCCCTTTGAGTTTACAAGTGTTGTTTGCTGTTGATTAAGCTTGGCTTCAGTTTGGTCTAATCTACCAACAATCACATGAGGTATTGAGTCACTGACAGGTGTTTGTAAGGATAGAGCCTGGTTCTGCTGGAGGTTTCTTCCTGTTAAAAGGGAGTTTTCCTACCCACCGTCGCCAAGTGCTTGCTCATAGGGGGTCGTTTTGACTGTTGGGTTTTCTCTGTGTTATTGTAGGGTCTTTACCCACAATACAAAGCGCCTTGAGGCGACTGTTTGTTGTGATTTGGCGCTATATAAATAAAATTGAATTGAATTGAATTGAATATATCTCAGTGGTCAGGAGTGGGTTGGAGGAAAAAATTCATACAAATATAAAGCACTTTGACAGCTAATACTTGAGTGCTATATGTGCTATATAAGAACTAGTCCATTTACCATACAAATACCAATACATTATTAGCCTCCTGTCTAAGACATGTTCCCACAGTGGCTTATAGGTCTTCACTAGAACTAAATGTGTCATACAATAGAATATTAGCATCTAACACATCATTAAAATCAAAGTCTAGCAGCATGCTGTCATGAGTGATTTCACAAACAAAATCATCTTTCACCTACAGGCATACAGGGGTTGGACAATGAAACTGAATCACCTGTCATTTTAGTGTGGGAGGTTTCATGGCTAAATTGGACCAGCCTGGTGGCCAATCTTCATTAATTGCACATTGCACCAGTAAGAGCAGAGTGTGAAGGTTCAATTAGCAGGGTAAGAGCACAGTTTTGCTCAAAATATTGCAATGCACACAACATTATGGGTGATGTACCAGAGTTCAAAAGAGGACAAATTGTTGGTGCACATCTTGCTGTCGCATCTGTGACCAAGACAGCAAGTCTTTGTGATGTATCAAGATCCACGGTATCCAGGGTAATGTCAGCATACCACCAAGAAGGACCAACCACATCCAACAGGATTAACTGTGGACACAAGAGGAAGCTGTCTAAAAGGGATGTTCGGGTGCTAACCCGGATTGTATCCATAAAACATAAAACCACGGCTGCCCAAATCACGGCAGAATTAAATGTGCACCTCAACTCTCCTGTTTCCACCTAAACTGTCCGTCGGGAGCTCCACAGGGTCAACATACACGGCCGGGCTGCTATAGCCAAACCTTTGGTCACTCGTGCCAATGCCAAACGTCGGTTTCAATGGTGCAAGGAGCGCAAATCTTGGGCTGTGGACAATGTGAAACATGTATTGTTCTCTGATGAGTCCACCTTTACTGTTTTCCCCACATCCGGGAGAGTTACGGTGTGGAGAAGCCCCAAAGAAGCGTACCACCCAGACTGTTGCATGCCCAGAGTGAAGCATGGGGGTGGATCAGTGATGGTTTGGGCTGCCATATCATGGCATTCCCTTAGCCCAATACTTGTGCTAGATGGGCGCGTCACTGCCAAGGACTACCGAACCATTCTGGAGGACCATGTGCATCCAGTGGTTCAAACATTGTATCCTGAAGGCGGTGCCGTGTATCAGGATGACAATGCACCAATACACACAGCAAGACTGGTGAAAGATTGGTTTGATGAACATGAAAGTGAAGTTCAACATCTCCCATGGCCTGCACAGTCATCAGATCTAAATATTATTGAGCCACTTTGGGGTGTTTTGGAGGAGCGAGTCAGGAAACGTTTTCCTCCACCAGCATCACGTCGTGACCTGGCCACTATCCTGCAAGAAGAATGGCTTAAAATCCCTCTGACCACTGTGCAGGACTTGTATATGTCATTCCCAAGAGGAACTGATGCTGTATTGGCTGCAAAAGGAGGCCCTACACCATACTAATAAATTATTGTGGTCTAAAACCAGGTGTTTCAGTTTCATTGTCCAACCCCTGTACTTGTCCATTTGGTGATTAACCCTGCATTATAAAACAATGCTGCAGCCATCACATTGAGCATCTATGAGCAGTTGTGCAGAATCTTCTATTTCATCTTCCTGATGAAGTAGCTGCTTTAGCTGTTCCAGACTCTTCTGTCTCATCCATCAGCTGTACTGTGTCTTGGGACCTATAGATGCACAAAGACCAAATAAACATTTTCTATTAAGATATAACAAATTAATGGTGGATTTGGATCAATGCAGTCACAGTTTTTCTTTGTACACACTGTGTGTTTGCTGCTAACTGGTCCACAGCAAGACTTCTTTGTTGTTCTGCTTGCTTGGCCTCCCGATCTATGGCGGACTAGAAAACAAATTAATATACACATGAATTATAAAACCTTCAATAGTTATTTTTATTTCTTTTCAAATACCATCAAGTATTTGAAAAGAAATCTAAGCATCGAGGTTCCTCTTCTGTCTCTTTGTTTGTAGGCCTTTTGAGAGAGCCGGCTGCTCTCCAGACAAGCAGGCAGGTTGGCACGCATTTTATACTGTATTTATAATTAATGGTAAACTTGGATCAATGCATCACACTCTGTGCGTGTGCTGTTAATTGGCCCATGTCGAAGTTTCTTTGTGGTTGGAAAATCAGCCACCGCTGAAATCACAAATTAAAAGAACACAGCTTTGTAGTGTATCAAATAAATATGTCAGTAGATATTTTCTCTATTAACAAGAAACACAATTTGAAAGAAGGTTTTCATGTCTCAAAACTTCTATAGTTAGCGCTGGCCTTTGAAAGTCAGATGCTAGAAGAAGAAGGGGAAAAAAACAGCTGCAAACAGGTGAGCGATGACTCTTTCGTCTGACCATTTCAACAATGGTAGATTAGGAAGAATAAGGAAATGTTGATGTTGGGTTTGGAGATCCCAAAATAGCTCTAAGAGAGGCATAAAAAGAGCATCCTGTCATTGGAGAAGTACTGAGGTATGTCACCTCAAATGACTAGCGAACAGGTGGAAAAAAGACCCACAACGAAGAAATACTGTACACTATATTGCCAAAATTATTCACTCACGAATCAAAATCACTGAATTCAGGTGTTCCAATCACTTCCATGGCCACAGGTACTGTATATAAAACCAAGCACCCAGGCATGCAGACTGCTTCTACAAACCATGATAGGATGCCACCTGTGCAACAAGTCCAGTCGTGAAATGTTGAGTAACGAAGAAACTGCTACTGGTATTATAACAAAGTGGAAGTATCTTGGAATGACAAAAACTCAGCCATGAAGTGGTAGGTCATGTAAAAATCACAGAGTGGGGTCACTGGATGCTGAGGGTCATAGTGCACAGAGGTTGGAAACTCTGCAGAGTCAGTCACCACAGACCTCCAACCTTCATGTGCCCTTCAAATTAGCTCAAGAACAGTGCATAGAGAGCTTCATGGAATGGGTTTACATCACCAAGTGCAATCCAGAGCATTGGATGCAGTAGTGTAAAGTACGCCGCCACTGGACTCTAGAGCAGTGGAGATGTGTTTTCTGAAGTGATGAATCATGCGTCACCATCTGATTATCCAGTGGATGAGTCTGGGTTTGGTGGTTGCCAGGAGAAAGCTTTCCTAGAAGAGTTGAAGCTGTCATAGCTGCAAAGGGTGGGCTGTTGAGGTTAGCTAGATTGTTGCTAATGCCATCTTTAGTGAATTCTGAGGAAATTTTGGCACTGATATATAACCACATTTTCAGAATAATTCAGCATTTTGCCATATGGGTATGTAGTTTACTGTATAATATAGCCTGTAAAAACCTGTAATAACCTTTAATATAACCTGATGTGCTGAAAATACAGAACCTTTTCACCACTGTACACACTTTAGTGTTTCAGAAGTAAATGACAGAGTGTATTACTCCATTATGAAGCTAATATTATTTTGCAAGCTCAGAAAGAGGCTGTCTGCATTCGTATTAGTGGTGACTGCAGTAGCCTGGCAGTCAGGGCAGTATTTAGCTTGTTTTCCTGTTAACATATTAAATGGTATTGTTATTGTTATCATCTTCATATTACACTTAATCCACCACACAATGGGTTCATATCAGCATCTCAACACATAAACAACACTCAGTACAGACACACGCACATGCACACACATTCCCTATCAGTGCTCACACTGCTGCCCTCTTTAAAATGAATGCACGTGTGTGAGGAGCCAGTACAGCGATCAATCATTGCCTGAAAATGAGAGCGAACGGGAGTGTTTCTGACTGATAGTTGGAATTTTAAATTAGAGCTTCATGTAACTGTTTTTACAGAAATGCTCATTTTTAGAGAAAGTGGGGATTCCCCATATATAGCCACAGAAGTTACAACAGTTAGCTTTCTCTTCCTCATCAGCAGTATTTGCTGTATTTGATCCATAGGGTATACATTGCGCTTGGAGTTTAGTCAACCGTTTTTAGATGTCCTAGATGCATTTGCGAATGCTGTAGGATCTGTCTTAGATTTAAAGTGTATACAGGGATTCATCACGTGTTAATACTTACACGCCTTGATGCTTAGTGTGGATAGTTTTCAATCCTGTTAAATGCGTATCCTCTTCATCAATAGGAATGATGGCCATTATGTTTACGAGTTTCTGAGAGAACACAGTTTTCGTGGGTGTGCCACAGAAGCAAAATACACACGACCTGGCAGCAAGTGTACACCAAGACCGTGAACGCACTGTAACTGATGTATTTGAAAGCCTCAATTTTGGTCATGTCGTGAGATTTTGTGGGCTCCAGTCAGCATTAGTGTAACTTGTGCTCAAACTTAGTTTTGACCTTTCGTGCACATTTACCAATGTTCTCTTAGGTGAATCTGTGTGTATTCTACAAAGTAAATACAGAATTGCCTCAGATTATGCATATGCACACATGAAGACCACACTCTTGGAAATTTTTTTACTTTAACATACAGTATTAAAATTGCATTCAGTTAAAAAAAGAAAAACTTGCTGGATGTCATCACTTACAGTCTAGTTTCTTAATGCTGTCCCACTTATGTGTGTTTTCTTATTATTGCAGTCTCTCATCTTGGGCTCACAGATGAAATGGTATTTTTTTCTTCCAGTTGTTTTCTGCACCACATTCTCTGTAATCTCCCTCAAAGTAAGCATGTTTCCTTGAGGCAGATTTTGGAGGTCCTTATTTTTTGGTAAATGTGCATGTTTCGTGAATCCTTTGATAATTTTGCATGTGCAATTATTGAAGTTAAAATTTATTTAAAATTGCTCTCATTTAAGTTTTTTTGACAGTACTATTTTTTATTGCACAGGCTGTGGTTGGTGACTGAAAGAATAAGATCATGGATACATCAATGAGCTTCCTCTGAAGGGTGCCTGGGTGAGGTGTCCAACTGGGAGGAGCCCCTGGGGCAGGCCCAAGGCACTCTGGAGAGATTATTTCTCTCTGCTTGTTTGGCAGTACCATAGTATCCACAAGAAGGCCTGGAGGATGTGGCCAGGGAGACAGAGGTCTGGGCATCTCTGCATAGTAACATGGAGATGGAAAACTCCTGAGCCACAGCCACCCATAAGAGGCCAGATTGTTTAAAAAGCTCATAAAGTTCATATTCCCGCATTGTTCTGTAGACCAATATGTATCGTTCAGCTGTGTGAGATCTATTTGCTGTTTTTTCCTCCTTTTTGTTAAACTTTTGCTCTTAGTCTCAGGTAGAGTTGCTGGCCTGGTGCTAAATCTCTGATCCACACATGAAGTCCTTCTGCCCGGTCCATCCTACCCACACCTGTTCCAAGTGCTGGGTATTTCTAGGCTGATGGGTGCCACAGTACTCCACCTGACTGTCCTTGCCAATATGATGACAGTCAGGCCTGCTTGGTTTTCTGTAGTGCCTTGTGCTTATTCCTGTGTAATTCACTTTCTCCACTCCTTCTCCAGTTGCCAGCAATAATTGATTCTCAGAAGCCTGATAATTCCTGTCCACACACTCAGACTGTGAGCACAATCAGCCAGCTCAGTCACCTGCAAAGAGAAGGCATACCTGTTCACATATACAGCACCAGTCAAAGGTTTGGACACACTTACGGGTAAGTATGTACAGACTTTTGGCTGGTGCTGTATATGTGTTATTTATTTTTATTATTTATGTGTAAAGATGTGATCAATTTATCATTTGAGAGTCTCCACTATCTTATTTTGAAAGTTCAGCTGATGCTAACCAGCTGCCATTGGCCTATCCCATCATGTTTTTTCACCAGTAGGAGCCATGGTAGATTTTGTTTTGTTCTGTAGCATGAACAGAATTGGTTCAAGTGTCGCTCCATGCCAAGCTCACTTAGGGTGTAGAGCATAATAAGGCCTGCCATTGCCAAATGCCGTTGATAATGGTGGCGTTCAGAGGGTGAGAGGCAGCTGATTTCTAATATTCTGTTATTTATTGTCAAAAAGTATTTCAATTCAGTTCAATTTTATTTATATAGCGCTAACTACAGGGTAAGAGTACTGGAGGAGAGAGGCAGAAGAAGAGAATCAATAAAGACAGACATAATTTGTGTCAGCTGTGACAAACAGATTCTCACCCACTGAGAATAAACTCAGAGGAACACTGCAGTTCCTTAGTAGCTATTCCATGCTTGTTTAAAAACACCCCAGAGCTGCCTCATTTAAAGACATGATTTTAAGTAATCTTAAGTCTGTACAAAAAGCCAAACACACCTATTTCAGTATTGTCTGATTTATGCAGTCCTCTGGCAAGAGTAGCCTTGTACAACATGCAGCAACAAAAGGATTCCAAATCCAAACTGTTAAACACAGAGGTGACAACAATTGACTGCAAATCATAACTGGCACTCGCACTATGGGGGTATCTGGGGTAAATAATTAAAATTACCCAGTGAGTCAAACAGCTATGCTGTTCAGACAAAAACCGAAAAATGACAGACAACTGTATAAGCACAGAGATGGGACCACTTTTAGAGCTCAGAAGATGATCTGTAACCTTCACTCTTAAAGTTAGCTGTTTTACAACTACTCTTCCAAGAATTTCTAAGATAAAATGTTGGAAATTTACCTAAAATTACCCAAGACAGCTGGATCAAATGATGGCTTTTTAAGTAATGGTTTAATTACTGCCACCTTAAAGGCCTGTGGTATGATCTGTCTATTAATGGGCTAAGCACCACAGGCCTGTAAAGTGGCAGTAATTAGACCATTACCTAAAAAGCCACCACATTACCCAGCTGTTTTAGCTAATTATAGGCTAATTGCCAACCTTTTATCTCAAAAATTCTTGAAAGAGTAGTTTTAAAACAGCTAAATGATCGTCTACAGACAAACTGTTTATTTGAAGAGTTTCAGTCAGGATTCAGAATTCATCTCAGAATTCACATAAACTTTAGATACAAATAAACGTGTGGTCTCTGACAGAGGATTCATCTCTGTGCTTGTCCTGCCTAGATCAATACTGTTGACTATAATATATCATTGCAGAGATTAGAGCATGCCATAGGTATAGAGATAGACTCCAGTTTGTTCATGTAAATGGGGAGTTTTCTTCACTCTGAGGTTCATTTTGGAGTCCCACAGGGTTCTGTGCTAGGACCAATTCTATTTACATTATATATGCTTCCTTTAGGCAGTATTATTAGAAATCATTGCATACATTTTCATTGCTATGCAGATAATACCCAGTTTTGGCTATCCATAAAGCAAGATGACACTGTCACGACTAACAGCCGAGGCTACAAAGTGGATCCAAGTGTAGACTCAGACAAGGAGACAAGAACTATTTTTAAACAGTTTATTGAAAACACAAGGTTGCTTAGTTTTTATGCTAGAAGCTGGATCCTGAAGAGTATTTCCATAGCACGCTAGTTCACCAGCAGCTGGCACAGGGGAAGAACACCAGTGGTGTCGGTGAGTCTCTCTAGGCAGAGGAAAGGGAGAGTTATTGTTCGTTCCACAAAAGAAGTGGGTGTGGTGGTAATTCCAAGATGGTACTGAGAGTCTTACTTGTAAGTGGAAACTGGGCAATCCTTGAGACGAGGTGTGTGGTTGCTGTGGGATGATCTCCAGGAAGGCAGGCAGGTGCAGGTAAGTAGTGAGTGATGTCCATAAAGTGTGGCAAGATGCGAGTAAGTGGAAGCGAGGCAGAGCTTTGTAGCATGAGCACTAAACTAAGACAAATACATGAGCAAATGCACAAAAATTATCTTAGTCATGAAATGGCTGGAGATCATTTACCACACAGCTGCTGACACTCTGGCAAAGAGCGGGGGATTAGACTGGGCCTTAAATACAGGATTGATTGCCACATAACAAGAATCATGTGTGCAGGGCTGCCCAGTTCTGGCCTCCAGTCCCACCTCAGAGAGGTGGAAAAACTGCAAGATGCCAGCCTCCTGGAAAGGTAAGAGAGAGAGAGAGACCACCATAGTAACAAGCATCCAGCTTCCTGACAGACACACACCAATTAGTTAAACTGCCGGAATGTCTTAAAGACATAAAGACCTGGATGACCTCAAATTTCTTGCTTCTAAATTCAGATAAAACTGAAGTTATTGTACTGTCTAATGAGATACTTACTCTGGATGACATTACCTTGGCCTTCAGTAACACTGTGAGGAATCTTGGAGTCATAAAAGGACCGCTTTCTGGCATTTGCGCAATATCTCTATATTCAGAAACATCCTGTCTCAGAGTGATTAGTTCATGCATTTAATACTTCTAGGCTGGTTTGTTGCAACTCATTATTATCAGGCTGTCCTAAAAGCTCCCTGAAAAACCTTCAGCTGATCCAAAATGCTGCAGCTAGAGTACTGACAGGGACTAGAAAGAGAGAGCATATTTCTCCCATATTGGCTTCTCTTCATTGGCTCCCTGTTAAATCTAGAATAGAATTTAAAATCCTTCTCCTAACATACAAGGTCTTGAATAATCAGGCCCCATCTTATCTCAAAGACCTCATAGTGCCATGTCACCCCATTAGAGCACTTTGCTCTCAGACTGCTGGCTTACTTGTGGTTCCTAAGACATTTAAAAAGTAGAATGGGAGGCAGAGCCTTCAGCTTTCAGGCCCCTCTTCTGTGGAACCAGCTCCCAGCTTGGATTTGGGAGACAGACACCCTCTCTATATTTAAGATTACTCTTACCCTTCCTTTTTGACAAAGTTTAGTTAGGGCTGGATCACCTCCTTTACTTATGCTACAATATGCCTAGGCTGCTTTAATCATTAGTTATTATTATCTCTGTCTCTTCCACGATATATATCCCTCACCCCAACTGGTGGTGGTAGATGACTGCCCCTCCCTGAGCCTGGTTCTACTGGAGGTTTCTTTCTGTTAAAAGGGAGTTTTTCCTTCCCGCTGTCACCAAGTGCATGCTCATAGGGCATTGTCTTCTTGTTGTGGTGTTCTCTGTATTATTGTCGAGTCTTTACCTTACAATATAAAGCACCTTTAGGTGTGTCCTGTTGTTATTCAATTCAGTTCAGTTCAATTTTATTTATATAGCGCCAACTCACAACAAACAGTCGCCTCAAGGTGCTTTGTATTGTTAGGTAAAGACCCTACAAAAATTACAACTTATTTGGAGCTATATGAATAAAATTTAATTGAATGTTAATTTTCAAATAAATGTTAACATTTTTCAAGATTTTTTTTTAACAACACAGATTTCAAATACTGTTTCACAAAATAACTGAATGTAGAAATTACAGTATTACTGCAAAAATACTGAAATGCTACATCACTAGTAATATACTAAAGATATAACATTAGTACTACTATTTTACAGTAAAATTTACAGTGGAGCTTTTTTTGCTCAAAATGTCTAGAGATGTTCTATGTCTATGTATGCTACTGATTATGCAGTGAGCACAAAGTCCCAAAGCTAAGATCCACTTTAATTCAAGTGTGGAACATTTTGCACCAAAAGCATTCAGTTAAGTTTAGCCAAAAAAGTTTGGTTATGTTTAGGCACCAAGAGTACTCAGTTAGGATTCAGAAAATGTCATAGTTTTATGAAAACACTGTGGTTCGTAATAATAATAATTAAAAAAAAAAAAAAAAGAGTCATATGTGCTTCTTCACACTATGGCTAGATGGCTACATTATGTGTTTCTCCATTTTTATCAATGAAATCAATATAACAGTCATTTATGAAACTTGATAACAGACATTCAATTTTCTAACAGTGTCTATTTAGGGTGTTTCACATTACATTTATTAGAATGTACAGTATACATATTTAGAATTAAAACAGCAGAACAAGCAAAAATGGATAATCTGAGCTCATTTGTGAGATGGGGTGGCTGTAATGCAGGAGGTAGAGCAGGCCACCTACTAATTGGAAGGCTGGCGGTTTGATTCCTGGCTGCTCTGGGCTGTATGCCAAAGTATCCTTGGGCAAGATACTTCACCCCAAGTTGCTCTCTGACGCAAGCGTTGGACTATGAATGTTAGAATGTATGAATTAGACAATAGAAGCGCTTAGTTTCATATGGAAGCGCTTGTATGAATGGGTAAATGTATGAGTGCTCAGATAGAGTAGAAGAGAGCTATATACAGTGGTGTGAAAAAGTGTTTGCCCCCTTCCTCATTTCCTGTTTTTTTGCATGTTTGTCACACTTAAGTGTTTCGGAACATCAAACCAATTTAAACAATAGTCAAGGACAACACAAGTAAACACAAAATGCAATTTGTAAATGAAGGTGTTTATTATTAAAGGTGAAAAAAAATCCAAACCATCATGGCCCTGTGTGAAAAAGTGATTGCCCCCTAAACCTAATAACTGGTTGGGCCACCCTTAGCAGCAACAACTGCAACCAAGCGTTTGCGATAACTTGCAATGAGGCTTTTACAGCGTTCTGGAGGAGTTTTGGCCCACTCATCTTTGCAGAATTGTCCTAATTCAGTTACATTAGAGGGTTTTCGAGCATGAACGGCCTTTTTAAGGTCATACCACAACATCTCAATAGGATTCAGGTCAGGACTTTGGCTAGGCCACTCCAAAGTCTTCATTTTGTTTTTCTTCAGCCATTCAGTGGTGGACTTGCTGGTGTGTTTAGGATCATTGTCCTGCTGCAGAACCCAAGTTCCTTTCAGCTTGAGTACACGAACAGATGGTCGGACATTCTCCTTCAGGATCTCTTGATAGACAGCAGAATTCATAGTTCCATTTATCACAGCAAGTCTTCCAGGTCCTGACGCAGCAAAACAGCCCCAGACCATCACACTACCACCACCATATTTTACTGTTGGTATAATGTTCTTTTTCTGAAATGCAGTGTTCCTTTTACGCCAGATGTAATGGGACACACACCTTCCAAAGAGTTCCACTTTTGTCTCATCGGTCCACAGAATGTTTTCCCAAAAGTCTTGGGGATCATCAAGATGTGTTTTGGAAAAATTGAGACGAGCTTTAATGTTCTTTTTGCTCAGCAGTGGTTTTCTCCTTGGAACTCTTCCATGCAGGCCATTTTTGCCCAGTCTTTTTCTGATGGTGGAGGCATGAACGCTGACCTTAACTGA